>JADKXX010009416.1:0-12323 GCA_017310255.1 Butorides virescens | reverse complement strand
TGGAAGGGTCCTGGGCAGATTCGTGGTGCGTGGAGGTGGGGAGGTGCGAGGGTTAGCGACGGGGTGGGAGGGGACGGTGGGGGGGCAGTGCCACGTAGTCAGGGCCAGCCAAACCCAGGCTGCTCCCATCTTCTTGCTCCTTGCTGAGGGTGACAGAGGCCACTGGAGACGTGAGCAAGGAGCGGTGCGTGCCCGGGCTGCTCTTCCTGACCCCTTCTGCCTCAGTTTCCCCTTGAGGCCCTGGCTGGGGTGCAGCTCTGGAGGGGGCCGAGGGCAGAGGCTCTCCCTGCCTGCGGAGAGGAGCACCTCGCTGGGACGTGCTGGTCCACAGCCTGGCGCTCGGCGGCGGGGCGGGTTGCTGGCACAAGTCGTGAGGCTGTCCCTGGTTGTTACACGGCCCCGGGAGCCCGGGCTCCTGGGTTCCCTTCCGGGCATCGCTGCTGGGTCGTTGCACGGCTTCGACTGAGCGCGTCCCTCTCGTCCTCTGCTGCTCAAGTCTGTGGCCGTGGGCTTGTGCCCCGCGGGGCAAGGGAAGGGTCGTGTCCCCCCCCAGTCCTGCCCCCACCCCTGTGTCGACTGCAGGCACCTTTGCCAGGAGGAGCGGTGGTGTGGGCGGTGGTGGTTGGGTGCTGGGTGCCAGTCCCCGCGGGGGCAAATGCCCGTCCCGTGTCCCACAACACCCTTTGTCTCCAGCAGCAGCGTTTGGAAAGACCCCGGGGGCAGCCTGGGGCTGAGCCTCCCCTCGGAGCTCACGGGGACCCCGTGTCCCAGCCTTGCTGAGGCTGCTGGGGGCCTGGGGGGGCGTCAGCCCTGTGGGGTACAGGTCCTCTCCTTCACCCACCGCCCCCCGTTCCTCAATTTCCTTCCAGGGCAAGAAACCCTCCTGGCTGCCCCTGCTTGCCCCCAGCTGTGCTCCTTGTCCCTCCCACAGGCTTCCCTGCCAGCTGACCCCTCTGCTGTCCCCTCCCGATTCGGACGTGCCCCAGCCCCCCTGAGACGCTGGTTAGGACCCCCCCGTGGCACCACTGCTCTTGCCACTGCTGGGCCTGGGTCAGCGTGGGGCTGTCACTGGGCCCAGCACCGCGTGGACCAGAACTCTGCCGCCCTGCCCGGCGCGGTGGGCACCTGCCAGAGCTGGAGGGGGCTGTGGGGCACCGGGGGCTGCCCCCGCACAGCACCCACTGGCTCCTGCCTTCCTAAATCCCAGCGGGGGCCGGTCCCCCATGGGCTCAGCATCCCTGTATCACGGCAGGGACCAGACACTCGTAAGCTCAGCATCCCAGCGTGGGGACCAGGTCCCCATCAGTGCAGCATCCTGCATTCCAGCGATGACCAGTTGGCCCAGCATCCCAAATACACCAGTCCTTTCTCTGACCCAGCGTCCCTCTGGGGACCAGGCCCCCACTAACCCAGTACCCCAGTGGAGACCAAGCCCCCATGGGCCCAGCACCCCAACAGGGACCGGTGCCCCACTGGTCCTGGCTGTCCTTTAGGGGATCAGCGACGTCTTTGCCGCTGGCCTGCGGCCGCCCCACGTGCCCAGCCTTGCCCTGCGCCCCCTGTGCCCTGCCCCACGCTGTCCCCCCACCCCCCCACTCAACCTCTGACGTTGCTTCTACAGGGCACGCTCTTGAGAAAACATGGCAAGGGGACAGAGAAGGTAAATAGCTGTGGGCTCCATGTGTGTCATCGCCCCGTGGCCACGCTCGTGGCCCTGCACCCGCCTGCTGTGGAGGTCCAGGCTTGTCCGTGCTTCCTCTGTCGTGCTGTCTGGATGTGCCGTTGCCTGCGTGGCGTGCTGTCGTGTCGAGGTGTGCCGTGTTGTCTGGGACGTGCTGCCTGTGCGCAGGATGGGGGCAGTGACCTGTTTGTGTGTGTCGCCCAGGGTAGGGAGCGGGTGTCGTGTCGTGTTTAGCGCCCATGGGTGGGTACGTGGGGTGTTGCCCGTCCCTGGGCAGGCACTGGGGGATGCTGCCCCGCGGCGCTCAGCACCCCTCTGGGTGCCTGGCTGGAACAGTGGGGACAGGGTCCCCAAGCACGGGAGGTCCTGGGCACAAACCCATCCCCCCACTGGGGGCTCAGGAAGAGGTGACCCCCCGGGTGCTGGGCCATGCTGGGGGTGTGCAGGGCACGCTGGGGGCCACAAGGCTGCTGAGATCCCCTGGACCTCTGAGCCTGCCCCCCCCCCCGATGCTTGGGGGGCCTCAGCAAGACTCACGGAGCCCCCAAACTTGCCAGAGGGCTTTCTCCAGGCACAGGGGCTCTGTCTGTGGGTGCTCCGCACTGCCGGGCTGGGGGCCCAGCACAGCCCTCCAGGCTGCCTCTCCCAAAACCTGGCTCTTGGGAAGAGCCGCGCTGGCGTCCGTCTGGGCAACGCCTGCGGCTCGCCCCCGCTCCCCTCTCCGCTCGCACGGGACGCCGGGTCCTGCCCCGCTTTGCTGGGCGTGCTGGGCGAGCTGCTGCCCTCCACCCGCGGCTGTTTCCCCAGCCCCAAGGTGGGAGCCAGCCTGCCCCCGCTCAGCAAGAGGCCTGGCACACTCATCACAGGTTCACGACCAAGTGCCCGGGGCTGGACCTTTGCAGGTGGGAACCGGTGGCAGTGGCACCAGCAGAGAACTGGGTGCATCCAGAGGAGGGTACAGGGCCAGAGCCTGCGTGGCCAGGGGACGAGGGGGGCCTGGGCCCGTGGCTGGCCGCTGCTGGGGCCACCAGTAACTGTCCCTTGCTGTTCTTTTCCAGAGCAGGGTGAAGCTGCCCAGTCACACTGAAGTAAGGACATGGCTCTTCTGTTCCCCGCTTGGCTCTGGCCCCTCTCTCGCCTCCTCCCCATCCCTTGTCCCATGCGCTGCAGGGTGGGGGGTCCCAGCTCAGAACAGTGTCCCGTCATGCTCTGTTTGGGTGACACCAGTGTCCCCAGCTCCCAGCCTGTTCGCTGGCTGGGGGAGATGGGGACAGTAAGGGAAGGATTGATGGGACAGAACTGGGCGGGCAGAGCACAAAGGCTTAATGGGGGGTCCAAAATGAGGACATTGTGGGGGGCCAGACCCCTGCAGAAGGTAGCGCTTAGTGGGATAGATGCTGGGGTTCCTCATTGCTGGGAAGGACTGGAGCTACTGGTGCTGGGAGGGGGAAGGCAGTGGGAATCACTGGCTCTGCCCACTGGGTCCCAGTTTACCCAGTTGCATGTTGCACACTGGAAGGCTTGAGCTTGCGCTCAGCCCAGTGAGCGGGATCTGCTCGTGCCGTGGGGCTGCGTGCCCGGGACTGTGCCCGTGGGCCCCGTGGAATGGCTGCGTGGCCCTGCCTGTGGGGGTGGCGTGGCACAGGGCCGGCAAAGGCGGCCAGGGGCTCCCACCCACGGTGTTCCCTGGGGTGCAAAGGGGCTGGGCATGGGCAGTGGTCCGGGTGGCAGGGGGACGTTTGGCTTGGCCGCCAGTGCCGTGGGGTACAGTGGGACTGCGTCGCATCCCCCCCGTGCCCAATGCCCCCCTGCTTTCTGCTCCCCCCGCCCCGATGTCGTATGATTGCCCATGTGGTGCCAGTGATGTGCCGTGCTGGGCGCTGTCGGATGCAGAAGGCGGCACTGGAGCACCACAGGGGGCAGGATGGGGCCCTTGGGCCAAGCTGCTTGTGCTGAGCAGGGTGTGAGGTCCCTGATGCCAGGGCCATGTCCTACCCTGGAGTCCCCAAGCCCCCAGCCACACACCTGAGACCTCAGGGGCTGGGGTGGGGGCTGCACCAGCTCCCTGCAGCCATATCACCATGCTTGGCATGGCTGGTGGCCCCTGGGGCTCTCCGAGGAGCCCACCTCGCGTCCCCTGGAGCCTGGTGGGCCAGGGGAGCCCCCAGAGCTGCAGCGAGCTCCTGGCACCGCGTGCCCAGACTGGGCCATGGCACCCCCAGCCCGGCCGCTCACCGGGGCCGTTACTGTCTCTTTGCTCTCTGCAGGGCACGCAGATGATTTTCAACGCAGCCAAGGAGCTGGGGCAGCTCTCCAAGCTGAAGGTGAGGGCTGGGAGGGCTGGGAAGCTGGGCTGGGGGGGCTGGGAAGCTGGGCTGGGGGGGCTGGGGAGCCTGAGCTCCTCTCTCTGCTGGGACGGGTGGCACTTTTCAGGCTGGCACTAGCACTGCTGCAAGGACCGCACCAGTGATCATTTGCTGGCACGGCTGGAGTGAGGGGTACAGGGCCCTGGTCCCATGCTGAGAGCAGGATTTGTGCCCTGCAGGACCACATGGTGCGGGAGGAGGCCAAGAGTCTGACCCCAAAGCAATGTGCAGTGGTGGAGTTGGCACTGGACACCATCAAGGTAAGGGCACTCTGGGGTACGAAGGGGTGCCCCTGAGGGCTCTGGCCCTGGGGCACGGAGCCAAGGGGCACTGGGGGGGCTCCAGCAGAGCCGCTGAAGACCCCACGGCCTTCTCCTCCCTCCAGCAATACTTCCATGCCGGTGGCGTGGGGCTGAAGAAGACATTCCTGGAGAAGAGCCCCGACCTGCAGTCGCTGCGCTACGCCCTGTCTCTCTACACCCAGGCCACCGACCTCCTCATCAAAACCTTCGTGCAGACCCAGTCTTCGCAGGGTACGACGCGCTGCCCTGGCCCCCCGTCCGCGCCCCTTATCCCCACGCATGGGCTTGGCCGCCCCATGGCCAGGGGGCACCCTGCCTCTGTCCCAGTGGGGTCGGGGGTCCCAGCCAGGCTCATGGAGGCGTGGGAGGGATGGGTGGGGAGGGAAGAGCTTTTTCCTCCCATGGTTTGCAGTGAAGAGGGGCCATGGGTGCCCAGAGGCAGCCTGGCACCCCCAAGTCCCCCATCAGCAAGAAGAGCATGTCCCCAGTGCCAGGGCATGGCTGGGCTGGTACAGAAATTGGGCCTGTGGGTGGGGGAGAAAGGCACCCTCTGGCCACATGTCACAGTGTTTGTCCTCTCGGGATGGCCCCTGGCACCCAGCACAGGCGCCGCCGTCCAGCGCTGCCTGGGAGCTGCCGCAGCCGAACGGCACCAGCCTGGCCAGGGCTCCGACCTCTCTCAGCATCCGCTGGGTCCGGGTGCTGTGCCAGGGCCTGGCCTGGGCGTGCTGGGTGCCCCACATACCCCATGATTTGGGACCTGTCCTGGGTGCCTCTCAGGTTCTGCCCCCATTCCAGAGCCGCGCGGCAGGGTGCTGGCAGCCTCCGGTGCAGGGCTGCCCCTTGGCTCCAAGTGCTGCCCTTTATTTTGTCCCTTGGCTGCTGGAGGAGGGGGCAGAGATGCCCGGTGGCGTTTGTGGGCCATCGCACAGACCCCCAGCCAGGCTTGTCTCGCGAGTGGGACGTGCATTTGCTGTCTGTGTGTCTCCTGCAAGGCACGTCTGTCCTGTCCGTGCCTCCTGTGCCAGCCATGCTGGGGGCGTGGGGTTGGGGCCGGTGGGTGCCAGCACCCCTGGGTGCAATCTGGCCCCCAGGGCGCCCTGGGCTCCGAGCCGGGCGGTGCCTGGCACTCCTGTGTCGCTGCAGTGTTGTCCGGATGCTCGGCCGTCCATCTGTCTGCGAGATCTGATCTCTCTTTCTCTCTCTCTGTTTTGTCCCCCCTCTTTCACTGTTCCTACCCCCCACGCACATCGTCTCCTTCCTCCTCTCTTCATCTACTCCGTGCTGTGTCTCTGTCTCTCTCTCCCTCCTTCCCACTAGTTCATGGTGGGAAAGGTATTAGGTTTACACTTAGTGAAGAAATTTATCCTGAGAAGGGTACGTGCGCTGCTCGCCCGCCCCTGCACCTGCCTGCTGCCGCCGGCCTGGGCTAGTAACAGTCCTGGCACTGTGGGCCGGGGGTGGCCAGGAGCCCCATGCCAGCACTGCCAGCCTTGGGGACCCCCGAGTGTGGGCAGAGCTGCAGCCCTCTGCCCGCAGACTCGCACTCCCAGGGCTGCTTTGGGATGAACTGGGAGAAACTGTGCTCCGCTGTCCTGGCCACCACCCAGACCAGGGAGGGGGTCTGTGCCCCATGGGGGTAGGGGTGGCCACCTTTGCTTGCAAGCTCTGGGCGCCCCACATTGTCCCCAGTGCTGCTGCCTGGGCGTGGGCACCTGCCACGACCTCCCTGCAGCCCAGGGGAGGCCATGCCCATGCCCATGCCCCCCTCCCGCCCACCCTGCTGCCAGGAGGACCATTACTAGCCTTGCTCCGGTGAGCTCCGTCCGCCTGCCCTGGGGCGCGAGGAATGAGCCCAGCTCCATGGGCCCCGCTTGGCCTCCATCGCACCCTGCCAGAGGGGCTGGGACCGCACCCCATGCTTGGCCTCCTGAACCCCGGCACCCCGACACCCCCTCCTCACCCGCCATCGCCTCCATTTCGGCTCAGCATGCGGCACTGCCTGGGTGGCGGGTGCCTGGGGGACAGGGTGCCAGGGGTGGGGCAGAGGATGAAGGTGGATGGAGAGGAGCGTGGGCCATCACCAGCCTCCCTGCCGGCCTGGCACCCTCGTACTGGGGCCATGCAGTGACACACGGGGACGTGTCCTCCTTCGCACTGGTATTTCCACCCTGGGAGCTTTCTGCTGAGCTCGGTTTGATCTCCTCGGCTCCATCTGACCCATGGAGCCTGCCCCTTTGCCTTGCACCCCCTCCTTCACCCATGGGTGCATGCATGGCTCCTGGGGGAAAGGGGGTGGGCTGGGCTGCTGGTTGTAGGTCACCTGAGTTCCCCAGGCTCGGGGACCCCAGGGCTTGATGTGGTCCCTGAGATGACGGGGATACAAGAGGGGGCAGGTCAGCCCCAAGCCCCTGGCCGGGCCATGGCTGCCCTGTGGCACAAGGGCCAGGTCAGGTCCCTCCTCCCCAGTGCTGTGCCCATGCTGATAGCCATGCACGGAGCACCGACCCCCTCATGCCCACAGCAGGGGGGGCAGGGCCACTGTCCCCTGCCCCATCCCACCCAGGCACCTCAGCTCCTGCCTGGGCAAGGGGGACTCGCTGGGTGCCAGCCTGGCACTGGGAATGTCCTGCCATGCCCCAGCCTGGCTCTGGGAATGTCCTGCCATGCCCTGGCCCAGCCTGGTGCCAGCCCCAGCTGCCCTCAACAGTTGCTGCACCCATGCTGCTGTGCCCAGAACTCTTTGGCAGAGGCCATGTTGGGCCAAATCCTACTGCCCACCCCCTCCCGCCCCGTGGCGGGTGACCTGCCTCCTCCAGTGGGGTTGGTGGTGAGCAGGGGATGTCAAAGACACAGGGGAACAGGCGCTCATGTCTGCTCCCTTCGCCATGCAGGCTCCGGTGTGGATGACCCTGTTGGGGAGGTGTCCATCCATGTGGAGCTCTTCACCCACCCCGGCACTGGTGAACATAAAGTCACTGTCAAAGGTGGGTTCTGCTGGGTGGGGTGCCCGGGTCTGGGAAGTGGCAGTGTCCCACGAGCCTCACATGCCCCCTCCTTGCAGTGGTGGCTGCCAACGACCTCAAGTGGCAGACATCGGGCATCTTCCGGCCCTTCATCGAGGTCAACATCATCGGACCTCACCTCAGTGACAAGAAGAGGAAATTTGCTACCAAATCTAAGAACAACAGCTGGGCCCCCAAGTACAACGAGAGCTTCCAGTTGTGAGTGGCACCATGGGGCTGGGGATGTGGGGGCGGGCTGTGGGCCGTGTCCCCGTGATGTGGGGACCCCCTCCTCCTGGGGTCTGCCAGTGAGTTTGCTCATCCCCCAGGGGATGTTTTAGATGATTTCTCGTCGGTAAAAGCAGGGATTGGGGCAAAGAAAAAAAAAAGAAATGGCATTTTTAGGGGCGATGGGGAGGCAGCACCCATATGGGGGGGGGGGCTGGGAGCATGACCTCCTACACCAACACTGCCCGTCCCTTGCCCCCCCGCAGCACGCTGGGGACAGAGACGGGCCCCGAGTGCTACGAGCTGCAGGTGTGCGTGAAGGATTACTGCTTTGCCCGGGAGGACCGGACGGTGGGCATCGCCGTTCTGCAGCTCCGCGACATCCTGCAGCGACCCGGCTGTGCCTGCTGGCTGCCCCTGGGCCGCCGCATCCACATGGATGACACCGGCCTCACCGTCCTCCGCATCCTCTCCCAACGCAACAACGACGAGGTGGCCAAGGAGTTTGTCAAGCTCAAGTCAGACACACGCTCGGCCGAGGAGGGCAGCAGTTAAACCCCTTCCACCCCCCCACCCCCCCCACTCCTGGCCCCTTTTCTACAGCATCCTCCAGCCACGTATAAGCCATAAGAGCGGCCAGAAGAGGAGTCTCCTTCCTGGCCCTGGTGTGGGTGAGGGAGGGACGTGGCTGCAGTGACAGACACCCCCCATCCCTTCCCTGGCCAGACTGGCTGGGTGACAGCGGTGCAGAGCACGGCCATGCCCCCATCCCACCCCAACGGGAAGGTGCTGGGACTGGTGGGGCTGCAGGGAAGGGCTGGACACCAGACTGGGTGATGGGACAGGTCTGCCCCTTCCCAGACTGTCTGAGAGGGAAGGAACCCCAATGGCCCATCCCTGGCCGTACCCAGCCCCAAACCTCATCGAGCGACACAAGGAAAGGGCTGGGGGAGGGGTGGACCACGGTGTCTCATCCCACCCGGGGGTGCTGGTGAGGAGCTGGCACAGTGCGATGGCCCCTTGTCCCCATCCCTCCAGCGTTTCCGGGTGCCCTGAGGGACAAGGAGGCTCCTGCCCGCGGAGCACCCTGTACTGATGTGAATAGCTGTACATACACGGGGCCGCCGGGCGGGGCGGCTGTGTCCTGCACCCGGAAGGGCTATCGGGGCTGTTGGGCCGGCGGGCACAGCCCCCGCATGCCCCGCACAGGGTCCCCTCCTTGGCTGGCAGCGGCATCACCGGGGCCGGGAGCAGCGGGGAGCAGCCCCCGGCCTGTATCCTGTCTTCCCTGCCTTGCCGCCACCATGGGCTGCCCGGGCTTGGGGGTGAGGGCTGGGGGCACTGGCGCAGAGGGACCCCCCTCCCTTTGCTTTGGTCAGCGGGGACCAGCAATCCCAGTGCAGCGCCCATGGGGCCTCCGTGGCGCAGGCAAGCCCCCCCCCCCCAGCCCAGAGGGCCGCCCCCCGCCAGTGTCCCCTTAACCATCGTTTCTGTGTGATCAGTGGCGTGCGTGTCTCGTGCGAGTGCCTGGGAGGCCAGGGTGTGCGTGGGGTCGGGGGTGGCCACCCCAGCTAGCCAGCTTGCCCTAAGTATGGGGGAAGACAGAGGCCTGATGACCCCACAAGTTAATATACCTCTCTCAGCCCCCTCCCCGTCCCAAAACAGGGTACCCCAACTGGCCCCCATGGTCCTGTTTCTATAGGGTTTGCCTGGGACCAAAGGGTTCGGCTTTCCTCCTTCATTTCTGTTCAATGTTTACACCCCTTTTCTAACTGCTGCTCCCGCACAGCCAGGCTGGGGCGCAGCCCCGCACCCCCTGACCATGGTGCCCCTGGCCCCGTGCCCTCTCCCCAAACCGTCCTGTTTGGCATGTGATTTAACCGACCAATTTTGCTCCTGTAGCACATGTGTCACCGATGCCTGTGTGTCTGTACCACCCCGTGTGGCACCGCCGGCGGCGGCTACCATGGATGCATGACAGTGAGATGTTTTGCACTATTTTGAATTTTTTGGGCTCTGTAAAAATATTTTATTATACCTGACATTAAAAAGCACACCCTTCACTGCGGCTACTGTGGGGGTGTGGGAGGACAGGCACCCAGGGGCTCTTCATCCCACCCCAGCCCAGCACTTGCCTCAAAGTTAACATCGAGGATTAATGGACCGGGGATGCCGCAGGAGCTCTGTCTGCACTCTGCCTCCCCGAGGGCTGCTCTTTAGTGCACCCCCCCTTTGCAAAGCCAGGAACTTCAGGACAGGGGTTAAGCAGAGCTGGGACAGACCTGTCCTGGGAAGTGACAGCGTTCTCAGCCACCGTGCTGCAAACTCCCAGGCACGGGCGTGATTAGAGACAGCCAGCACGGCCCCACCAAGGCAAACCCGTGCCGCACTCATCCGGCAGCCTTCCACGGTGGAGGGGCTGCGCCAGTGGGCAGGAGCTCTGGGTGTCACCCATCTCGACTTCTGTAAGGCTTCCGACACAGTCCCCCAAAACATTCCTGCCACTAAACTGGACTGATGTGGGTTTGATGAATGTGGGTCCCTGATGCTCTACAGAGAGACCTGGAGCTTTTGCCGGCCTTTTGCTGGGGGCTGCATCTCCCCAGAGAGCCCTGGGGTTTTTGCTGGGGTTTGGCGGGTGCTGGGGGGGACCCTGGTGGCACAGAGAGGGCACCTGGGCCTTTGCTGGGCTTTGCCAGGGTCGGGGCAATGCCGTGCTGCCTTTTAGGGAGTGCCGGGGCTCTCTCTGGGCTTTGCTGAGACCCGGGCAGTGTCCTGCTGCCCTCTGGAGAGACCCAGAGCCGTCACCAGGCTTTGCCCTAAACCTCCAGGGTGCCTGCTGGCCTCTGGAGAGCCCCAGGGCTTTTGCCAGACTTTGGCGGGGCCCTGCTTCTCTCCAGAGCTCACCAGGTCCTTTGCCAGGCATTGCGGCCACCTGGGCAGGGCCCTGCCACCCTCCAGAGAGCCCCTGGGCTTTCTCTGAGCTTTGATGGAGACCAGGCAGGGTCCTGCTGCTCTCCAGAGTGCTCTGGGGCCATTGCTGGGGTCCGCGCGGGGCCCTGTTGCCCTCCAGAGAGCCAGGCTTTGCTAGAATCATGGAACTGTAGAATGGTTTGGGTTGGAAGGGACCTTTAAAGATCATTGAGCAATCCTGGCTACTGGGGGCTCTTGTCTTTTCCCAGTGAACCCAGATGGATACGCCCTTTCTCAAGGATTAATGCAGCGCCGTCCCGAGCTTTAATCATCAATACTGTGTCTGCTGTGCCCATGTGAAAACAATATCAATCAATCAGCCTGGTGGAGGAGGGAAAGGCTGTGCATGTTGTCTGCCTGGGCTGCAGCAGGGCCTCTGGCCCCGTCCCCCACAGCATCCTCCCGGAGAAGCTGGCGGCTCATGGCCTGGGCGGGCGCACTCTTGGCTGGGGAAAAACTGGCGGGAAGGGCGAGCCCCGAGGGCTGTGGTGAGCGGAGTGAAATCCAGCTGGCGGCCGGGCACGAGCGGTGCCCCCAGGGCTCCGTGCTGGGCCCAGCTCTGTTGAACATCTTTATCCATGCTCTGGGCCAGGGGAGCCAGGGCACCCCCAGGCCGTTTGCAGATGGCCCCGAGCTGGGCGGGAGTGGGGATCTGCTGGGGGGAGGAGGGCTCTGCAGGGGGACCTGGCCAGGCTGGAGCCATGGGCCCAGCCCAAGGGGGTGAGGGGCAACAAGGCCAAGGGCCGGGTCCTGCCCGGGGGTCACCACAACCCCAGGCAGCGCTCCAGGCGTGGGGCAGAGCGGCTGGAAAGCTGCCCGGGGGAAAAGGGCCTGGGGGGGTTGGTCACCAGGGGGCTGGAGAGGAGCCAGCAGGGTGCCCAGGTGGCCAAGAGGGCCAGCGCCATCCTGGCTTGGATCAGGAGTGGTGTGGCCAGCAGGAGCAGGGCAGGGACCGTGCCCCTGTGCTGGGCACTGGGGGGGCCGCCCCTCGACTGCTGGGGTCAGGGTTGGGCCCCTCCCTCCCCGAAGGCCCTGGGGGGGCTGGAGCGTGTCCAGAGAAGGGCAGCGGAGCTGGGGAGGGGTCTGGAGCCCCAGGCTGCTGGGGAGCGGCTGGGGGAGCTGGGGGGGTTCAGCCTGGAGCAGAGGAGGCTGAGGGGAGCCCTCATCGCTCCCTACAACTGCCTGAGAGGAGGGGAAACCCGGGGGGGTCGGGCTCTGCTCCCAGGGAAGGGGCGATGGGACGAGGGGCAAGGGCCTCAAGTTGTGCCAGGGCAGGGTGAGGTTGGGCCTGGGGAACAATTCCTTCCCCAAAGGGCTGTCAGGGGCTGGAAGGGGCTGCCCAGGGAAGGGGTCGAGTCCCCACCCCTGGGGGGATTTAACAGCCGGGCAGGGGCGGTGCTGAGGGCCAGGGTTTGGGGGTGGGATGGCAGGGGGAGGGGAACGGTTGGGCTTGATGATCTGAAAGGGCTTTTCCAACCTCAACGATTCTATGATTTACCTCTAATGGTACACTAAGGCTATTACTAATATTCCAAAAAGTTTGGCCACTTTAGGACAGGTCATGGCAACTCCCTGGCCTGGGGATTGGGAGCTCCTCTGTTAGTTTCCCGACCTTCGGGCTGGAGGAGCAGGCGGGATGATTTCATCTAGCTCCTTCCCAACATCCAGGCCATTGGCGCAAGCCATGGTTATCCCACGGTGTCTGTGAGATGGGTGTGGGGACTGTCGTGGTTTAACCCGGCTGGCAGCTCAGCACCACGCAGCCGCT
>JADKXX010009410.1:0-35329 GCA_017310255.1 Butorides virescens | reverse complement strand
TGCTGATGGTGACGGCGCAGACCACCTCCCCGTGGGTCAGGGTGTGGAGCTGCCGCGCGTGGCGGGGGATGCCGGAGCCGATGAGGGCGTCGGGTGGGAAAGGCACCGGTTGCATCTGCCCGTCGGCGCTGACGTGGAAGGAGTAGGCGCTGGAAGGGAGCAGGAGAGAGGTGTGAACAACCCCCAGGTGATGCCCCAGTGCCGGAGCCGCCCTCTCCCATTAGCCCCACTCCAGCCAGGTGGAAGTCTCTGGTGCGCTCTGGCTAACGAGGGATATATAATTAATCAGGTCCTTGTTAGCGTCAGCTGCCTGGAAGGCAATGACAGCGTTGGACTCAGAAGAGGAGAGAAACTCCATCCCCCCCACCCCAGCCTGACCTGCACCCGCTGGGTGGAGAAAGGAGCCATGGGGAAGGAGCCATCCCCCCCCCCCGGCCGTGCCCCCCCCCCCATGCTGCCCACCCCCCCCCCCCAAGCCCCTGCCTGCAGCCACACTTACGGTTTCCCTCCAGCCATGGTGGGGAGCGATGATGAGATGGTGGAAGCCCTCAGGTGAGGGTGCGACTCAAAAGCCACCTGCACAAAGCAAAGGGCACGCGATGGCCCAAGTGCCCAGGGGGGGGGGACAGGGAGGCTGGGCGCTCACCTTCCCCCGCGACAGGGCCAGCCCAGCGCCCCTGCTTGCTGCTACTCCACATGCAAGTGACAACGGCCAAAAGGGGCTCCCAAGGACACCGCCACGCACCAGTGGGGGCTTCTCTGAAAGCTCGGTGGTGGCTTCCACTGGTCCCACAACCCAGCCACCTCCAGTAGCGAGCCCCTCCTATGGTTGCACCCCCGGCTTGAGCTCATTGCAGCAGTGCAGCTACCACAGGTCAGGGACGCTGGGTGCCCAGGAGAGCAGGGGACGGGTGGCAGAGCCCACACATGCCAGCAGGGTGGGCCTGTCCCTCGGTGACTTACCATCGGGGACCGGCCGTACATCACGGTGCTGCTGACCTGCGGCGAGAGGTGGATGCCCATGTACATGCTGGGGGCTGGGAGCTCCCCGTTGAGGGTGGCGTGGGGCACCATCCCAAAGGAGGAGGTGTAGGGGCCGGACAAACTCAGCGGGCTGCGGAGAGCTGCAGGAGGAGAGACCCGCTCGTTGGGTTGCTCGTTGAGCATCACCCAAGGGAAAGGGGCATCTGGCAGGAGCCAGGCAGCGTCATCATCGTCACCGCTACACCGGGCCCAGCCACCCCTGGCACGACCCAGGGGATCGGGAGGAGGGCAGGCAGGTTATGGCTTGGGAGCCAAAGACCAAAGGAGAGGGGCAGCCCCCGAGTCCCAGCAGTCGGGGACGTGGGATGCAGATCCATCGTGGGAAATCAAATGGCTCCGTTCCCCCCCCCCCGAGGATGCACGGGGACCCGCTGCTAACCCACAGCAACCCTCACCGCTGCTGCCGAGCCCTCGTCACTCTTGGCCAGGCCAAGTTATTTGTGGTTGATGGCTGAGTGGCAACACCTCCAGGGTTTCGATGGTTTATTGAAATCGATCCCAATTCAATTTTTGCTAAACCGCTGTAATTTTCTGGCCAGGCAAGGGTCTAACATCTCCAGTCCTGGCTCTATTTCTCCCTTGGGCTAGCTGTCCTCCCCCCATCACCTTCGGGTCCCTCTGGCCAGACAGTGGCCAAGCTGTTCCAGAGACCTCTTCCCAAGGCTTCCTTCAACGTCTTCAAGGAAACTGAGGCAGGAAAAGGGGGCATGGCCAGCTCACCATCAGCCACCAAAGAGGCCATTACCGAGAGCTCACCTGCCTCCCCTCTGCATTCGGGAGAAGGTGGCCCCCATTAACGGGGGCTCCTGGGTCAGCTGGATCTCACCCAGAGTCTCTGCAGCACCCAGCGCGTGCAGATCCTCCCCCCATGGAGATCCTCAACCCTATGGAGATCCTCAACCCTATGGAGATCCTCAACCCTACGGAGATCCTCACCCACATGGGGAGGCTGGCCACGTCCTGGCCTCCTGTGTGCCAGCAGCGGCACTCGGCCCCCCTCCCTCCTGCCCCTGTAGCCAAGCCCTGAAGCATGGGACTTCACAGGGCAACAGCAAAATGATAACTTGTCAGAGAAAAATTATCATCTCCAGACAAACAGCCTGTGCCCCCCCCACCCCAAACGCCTGTAGCAGAGCTCCGCACATCAACACACCCCCCCCCAGGGAAGCATGAGGAGCCGGGTCCATGGTAGTCACACATAGGGGCACATGTTGGCCATAACGCCCGTGTTTGATTACACGGCACAAAACGGCTGCCCCAGCCCCTGCCCCCCCTGCCCCCCAGCCCCACGGGGCCACCCGCAGGGGTCACGCCGCCCCGCCGCCGTCCCCGAGCACTCACTGGTGGGGTCGGAGGCAGGTGCCTTGGTGGGGGGCTGCCGGATCAAGGTGGCTGAGCTGGGTCCGGGGCCGGGTGTGAGGGTGTCTCGGGGCGGCGAGGAAGAGGAGGGCTTGGAGGCGGGCGCGCTGGCCGGAGAGTCGGTCTGCAGGGCAGAGGGAAGAGCAGCCTCAGCAGCGAGACCGCTGCCCGGGAGAGCGATCCCCAGCGCCGGGGGCTTGCCCATGGCCTTGAACCAGCCGGGAGGGGGGCACCAAGAGGCACAGCTCCCGGACGGAGCCAACGGGGACGCCGCCATCCTGGGCCCAAACCTGCTCCTTTCCTCCTTTGCCCCCTGCACCCCTCCCAGAGGATGGATGGAGCCCCACGTCTCCATCTCCCCCCTGGGTGCAAACACCCGATGCAAGCCCCGCACCGCCCAAAACTGCCCCAACCCCGCACCCCTGCAGCACCCCGCCCCTGGCACAAGGACACGCGGGGCCATTACACGGAGATTTGCTGCTCCCTTGTGTGAAATCCCTCCTGTGTGGGGGGTACCCCCACCCCCAGCCTGCACGGAGCAGAACCAGGAGGACCCCTGGGATGAACCGGCGTCCTCGATCCCCGCGGTTATTTCATTCCTTTCTTTTTTTTTTTTTTTTTTTTTTTTTTCTTGCCTCTCCTATTTCTTCCTCTTTTTCTGCCTGGGGATTTTGTCGACACCAGCAAAGGGAAAAAAAAAAAAAAAAATTAATAACAGAGAAAAGCTGCGCTGGCGGATCGCTCAGGGCGCTTTGTCTGCTCTAATCCGATTGTGCAGGGGAGCCACTGCTTGCTGCTCCCCACGGCCCCGGCCAGCTCCTGACCCGGGGACGGCAGGGACGCTTGGCTTTGGTCCCTGCAGCGGCTGGGAGGGCCGAGGAGTGGCAGAAGCATCCCCCCCCCCCCTGCCCGCAGGCTGATGTTTCAATCTGAGCATTGGGCTGGTGCTTGGCAAGGAGGAAGAGGGGGGGGAAAAAAAAAAAATATCCAAAGAAAAATCGATTTTTATGAGCAGCTCTGGGTAATCCTGCAGGCAGGCAGATGGAAAATACCTGCGGAGCCTCTGCCTAGCGGGTGATCAGCCTCCCTCCACGGGCACGGGGCCTCTGCTCCCCGTGCGGGGAGTCTGGTAGCGGGTACCAAACCCTCAGCACCGGCATCTCCTTGCCCACTTTTGGGCTGCAGCAGATGGGCTACGGGAGAAATGCGGAGCCGTGTCCCCAGCCCCACTGCCCACCCACAGCCCAGCCTGCGCCCCCCTACCAGACTCGGCTCCTTCGGCCGGGGGGGGCGTCGTGCTCCGGCTGGAGGAGATGGAAGCAGGGCTCCCCGGCATCTCCCGCTGGGCTGGCAGGAGCCGGCTGCTGGGTGCACGGCCGGGGCTGCCGGACTCCGAGGGGGGATCCTGGGGAAAGAAAAGGTCTCCGGGGGAGCAGGAACCCCAATCCTGGGGCACGACAGGGGCCCCCAGAGAGCCACCCCCACCCCCACCCCCCCCAGGCCTGGAGCCCAGCAGGCACCACCAAGCCCCCGGCTGCTCCCCCGTGCCCGCTGGGTGAGCCGCTCACCCTGTCCCGCATCTGCCTGCGGGGCATCGCCTCCGCTCTGCTCCACAGCCCCCTGGATGAGAAACCTCCTTGATTTTTCTCTTTGAACGAAATGAGAGGTGACAGCAGAGTCAGAGGACACTGGTGGCCACGGATGCCTTCACAAGGAGGGACGGCAACCAGCACGCCCAAGGACCTGAGGAAGGGCCCCGTGGCAGCCCCTCGATCGCATTTCAGAGCCAAGGCCACCCATCAGCGCTTGCACTCCTATAACCATTCAATTAGGGCTGTGATTTTTATCGCCATAATTACATCGATGAGCAGTTTTTATAAGCGTCATTTTCTGCAGCAATCCCTGCTGACGTTCCCCTTTCAGGACTTGTATTTTCCTGGGAAGTGGCAGGAGGGGGAAAAAAAAAAATTAAAAAAATATCGTATGTGTTTTCTCCTTCCCCCAGTCTTCCAGGGGAGGAAAAGGGATGTCCCCAAAACCATCATCTCTGCCAAGAAGAGCTGGGGCTGGGATAAAGTACTGTTGTATCTGCCTGGGGGGTCAGGGTACCGCAACGCCTGGCAGTTTGGTTGCAAGAGACTGAAGGTCAGCGTGCCTCCTGCACCGGGACACGGACACGGGCTCTGCGCCTTGAAGTCAAGGTCGGGCACCGCATACGACCCCCTGGATGGGGGTTGGTGGGGCCGGGGGTGCCCTGCGAGCTCTCCTGCCAAAGGCAGCACAGCAAGCCTGCCCGTTCCTGCCACCACCACGGGCACGAGCCGCCGGCAGCAAGCCCAGCTCCCTGGGGCGCTCATCCCAGCTTATCAGCCTCCCCATATGGGATGCTACAGGAGCGGGGCTGCAACGGGATGGTGAAACGGAGCCAAGTCTATGGCTGGCAAAGCTGAGCCCTGGCTGGCACAACCTTCAACCCAGGGCACTGGAATCAGAATCCCCCTGGGGCAGGGATGGCACGTGTCCTGGCTGGCTGCTCCTGCCTGGAAGCACCAACCCGGAGCCTAACAAAGCCCAAAGCTTGGGAAACGGGGTCCAAAACCTCATGGCTACCGTGTGAGCTGGATACCCTGCAAGGCTTCCGCATGCCCTTAAGGGCGTGGGCTTACCTCATCCACCACAAGGTTGTAGTCGCTCTTGTCCCCATCACTATCCTGCAAGGGGGAAGAAACCCAGAAAGGCTCAGTCAGGAGTGGGAGAGGCTGGACCAAGCTCTGGGCTCTGCCCCACAGCACTCCAGCCAGCAGAGAGACCCCATCTCCTCCTGTGCATCACTTCTCGTGGACCAACACCACGCTCTGCAGGCAGCGACCCAACCCTCTGGCTGAGGGTAGCTCCCCCGGGCTCCTCGTTCTGTTTGTTTGGTTTGTTTTTTTTTGCAGGGCAGGCACAGAGCTCCCCGGACACCTCCAGCGCTGGGGTCCACCACCCCCTCACCACCGCCACGCTCTTTGGTGCACTCACGTAATGCCCAGGCAGGTCCTTCTCCTCCCGCTTCCGCTTCAGCCCCGTGCCTCCTGTCCGCTCCTCATCCTGCAGGCTCTCGGGAGGGGAAGCTGACACACTCTGAGCCAGAGAGAGGGAGAGGAAGGCTCGTGAAGGAGAGGAAGGCTCACGAGCCACCGGGAGAGCAGACGGCCTCCTGAGTCCTGCCAGCCGCATTTCTGCTCTGGAAGAGACCTCCAGCACCACTGGCTGCACCCAGCCGGTGTCCAGCACCCATCCAGCTATCTGTGCAACCTGTGCCACGGCCGGTTTGGGGGTAGGGGTCCCCTTCCCCGACCAAGCGGGTGTCAGGGCTAAAGGGGAGGCACTGCTCTCCCCCGCTGCGCAGATACCCATGGCATCCCCTCGCTGGCATCCTGCGCACCCTTGGCCAAGAGTCCTCTAAGATCCAGCCGTACCTGGGGGGCGGAGATGGGGGTTTAGTCTGGCGCTTTTAAAGTAAGGCTGGGGAAGATGTTTCCAGGTCCCTGAGTCCTAGCCCAAATTAATCCATTTAGCCCTGATGGGGCAGAGAGATGGGAAGCAGGATGGGGACCCCGTCCCTGGGGGTTGGCTGCCTGCAGACTCCTGGCGTGGGCAGAAGGCAGACGCATCTTCAGGGCGCTCAGAGACTCAGCCATATGCAGCCCCAGCGTGCCACCACCTCCCTTTCCCAGCTGGGCCCCAGAAGAACTCCAAAATGAGCTGCCCTCACCCTTCCCCTGCCCACCCCTCACCTCTCAGACCTGGCCAGCCCCACAGCCCAGCCTGTCCCCAGGGAGAGCGTGGCTGGTCTGTCACCGCCTCCACCCTAGCAAAGCGTCTCCAAGGTTGGTGAGCAGGAGGAAGAGGGAGAGAACAAAGCCCTGCCCCAAACCCCAAAGCCACAGGCTCCCCTTCCTTGCCAGCGCAGAGAGGTGGGCGATGGGGCAGGGGGCCACGGCCCCAGCTGGCAGGCGGGATGGGGATGGGGAAGGACAAGGTGTCAAGGGCTGTGTGAAGCCAGGAGCTGAGCAAAGCAGCATCCCGGGCACGGCTGGAGAGCTGGTCCACCCCCTCGGAGATAACAAGGCATGGCGGAGTGGAAAATCCCCATCGGAGATGTGTTTACTTCACCTTAACCCTGCCACTGCAGGAGCCAGTGGGCTGGGAAGCAGGATGGGGCCGAGCAGGACAAACAGCCCTTCCCCAGGACGCTGCCAGAAGCCGCAGGGGCGTCTCAAACCCCCTCCCACCGGAGGATGATAATGCGATCTAGCGGTGCCTGCCCACCCGCAGCCCCTGGCTCTCGTGCAAAGCAGGGGAACACCAGGCTGAGGGGGGACGGGAGAGGCTGCCCCCCCTCCCCGGGCAGCGGGGGTGCTTGGGCCAGGGCAGCTTCTGCGGCACAGCTCCCTGACCTTCCCCAGGACTGTTCTGCAGAGCTGTTCGTGCTGGGGGTCGGGGAGAAAATGCCCCGTCCCAGGGCTTCCACGCGGTCGATTCTTCCCCGTATGGTAGGATCAAGAGCCTCAACACACACAAGGATGGGGCAGAAGGGACAAGGATGGGGCAGAAGGGCAGAAGGGATGCTCCCTGTCCCCTGGTGAGCTCTGGGGGATGTAGCCATGTATTATAGAGGATCACAGGGGTGACCCATCCTGCACAGCACAGCACCATCTCTCCCACCTCCTCTCCCACCTGACTGCAAGCCTACTAAGATCAATGCCAATTGCTCCCCAGTGGAGGGACTCGTTAACCCTTCCTTCCCCTGCCTGTACCAGGAGCTGGAGCTCTGGCTTTCTGCAGCCACGGGGCCTGGGAAGGGACTCATGGACATGGGACTCGGGACAGGCTGGGGGGTGTCTGAAAAGGGAGGGTGCAGCCAAGGGTTGCAGAGGGTCTGGCAGCACTGGGCTTAGGTAAAGGGACCTGTTCAGCCTAAACCCTAAACTGGAAACTCCTTTGCAGAGCTGGTTATTTCAGGAGCAGCCCTCGACCTTTAGATCCTTGCATCAGCAAAGACTCTGAATTGAGGTGGCTCAGAACCTTCAGCTACAAAACCCCAACGCACAGCCCATCCAAGCCAGCAAAGCAAAGGGAATGGGGGCTACAATAAGCAGAGCCCCTTTGGCTTATATTCTCCTGGACTCCCTTACATCCCTACGCACACGTATTTGCCACTTGGCTGCTCCCACCCTCCACGTTACCCTCCAGCCCGCAGAGCTCACACACGGCTCTGCTCCATCCTAGACACGGCTGCGTTCTGGGACTGCCTCCACCATGCACCAGCCCGGGTGCCCGAAGCTGGTCTGGAGCTGGTGTATTCACAGCCCTGGGGCTGAAGCTGGGCTTGCAGAGGCAATGCTCCTCGCCAGAGGGACCGGGGGAGCCAGGGCAGAGGTGCTGGGGGTGACAGCAGAAGGGCTGAACACTGCCCCGGAAAAATAAGGGTGGGAATGCACGGCTGGATGTGGGTCAGGGCCCCCTTCGTCGGGCTGGCCTGGAAGGGAGGCTCATTCTAGCCCTTGGGGAAATCAGCTCCACTGAGAAACAGGGATGACCCCAAAATTCCTCATATCCAGAGACCTGGCCCAGCCTCGTGAAGACCTCCGTGCTGCCTGCGGGAGAGGGCAGACCTGCCCCGAGCCCGTCTCCCCAACAACCCCCCGCTTTGTGGCTTGCCCTTACCTTCTCGCTGCGCTGAGCCCTTACAAACTCAGTGCCCAGGGGGAGGCCGGTCCTGGGAGCCTGTCACCCCCGGTCACCTTGCGTGCAAACACAGGCAACCTTGAAAGGTGACTCAGGTGGCAGGGGGAGATGTCCCTCACCCTTATCCACCAAGCTAGGGAGGGAAGGGAAGGGAAGGAGCCCACACATTGGGAGAAATGAATGGGAGACCCGGAGCCACAGCAGAAGGAGAGCAGGGTGCCTGGGCTGGGGTGTACAAGGGAACAACACGGACCTGCCCTGCCCGCAGAGCTGCCTGTCCCCCCCCCCCCCCCAAAGAAGCCCCACAACCCCAGCCTGGCCCCACCAGTGAACAAAACCCATCCCTGCTGCTGCCTCCCCTTGTGCTGGAGCGTGGCCTCGAAGGCTGCCACCAGACAGAGGACGGCTCGGCTCCCTCTGGGCTGTTTGCTTTGAAAAGGTCAGGAAACAAAACATTCCTGGAAATCCTGCTGTGAACGCTCGCCCACGGGAGCCGGCTGCAGCACCTGCAGAAGACCGCAGCCCCTACGCCAGCCCACGGTGCCAGCCCAGCTCCGAGCACCGGGCTGCCCCAAAGCCAAGCCCATCACTGCCCTGGGTGCCCTCCCCGCAGCCAGGCTCCCCCCAGCCTTTCCCAGGAGCCAGCAGCCAGCTCTGCCTCCCACCCGGAGCGTGCCGGAGATGCTCGAAGTGACCCCGGGGGCTGGCAGGCTGCCGGGCAGAGCCCCGCGGAGGCAAAGCCTGTCCACTTGCCCACACACCGAGGCCAGCTGAGGCCACCAGCCCAGCCAGAGCCACGTGGGCCAGCGTGACTTACCCGGCTTGGGGTGCGCTCTGCAGCCCAGGCGGTGGCAGGGAGAGCATCCGGGCAGATCCGTGTCGGAGAGGCGGAGGGGAAGAGAGGAAGAGGCTGTTAATGCGGAGGCTGTGCCCTAAGCACCCGGGTAGGGAGGCACTGCAAGACAACACAGGAGGCTGAAAAAAAAAAAATCACACCCGATTTCCCACTTTGCCCATCTGCAGCATGGATTCTCTGATGTCTAATAGGAGGCCAGCACATTGGTCTTCCTCAGGGAAACAGGGGAAATCGCTTTAACCACCCACCTACTTTCAAGAAATTCACTCCAGTTTTGGAATCTCTTCCCTGGACGTGGCAATGGGTCCAAGGCTGCCAGGAGGGGACGAGCCAGCCGGCCAGATGAGACCTCCTGAGTCACACCCATCCTATTTCCTTAGGAAGCCGTGCTAAAAAGCTCTGCTTGGAAACTCTCAGAGGCTTTTTTGCATGCACAACAGAACAGTTCCACCTCCTCGGGCTCCAGAAGTGCCAGGCATTTGCTACAAACCTAAGCATGGGGCACGGGCCAGGGTCTAGCAGCCCTGGTTGATTTTCGCTCCTAATGATTGCATCAGCATTTGGAGAGCACAAGCTCGTCCCAGTCTCTGCTGGCAAAAGGAGGCAGCGGGTCTCAGGAGATGAGGGGCTCTCCATGTGGGTGCTGCTCCCAGGCTATGGAAGCTGGGGAGAGGACTGGGTGCCTGCCATCAGCCCTTCAGCCCTGGCTCAGCTCAACCCGCACCACCTCCGGCTCACTATGGCAAAACACCGGGGATTAATCCAAGCTATAGGTAGCATTTCACTTCTTTTTTTTTTTTTTAAAGGAATTATTCTGGGTGTCTGTGCACCCTCTGCCCCAGCTGGATGCCCCTGCCAAGGGCTCTGGGCCGTGCATGGCAGGAGCTGCCGGTGGAAGCACGGGCTGCCCGGGTCTCTGAGGGTTAAGCACAGCCTTTTATCCTCTTCCAGGAGTTTGGTTTTCTCCCTCGGGAAGGGCCATCCTTAAGGAGACACCGGCAGGGTTAACACCGCAGGCACCCGCATACAGGGTGCAAGGCAGGCGCCAGCATTTCCCGGGGCTGCTTTCACCACCTCGAAATCTTGCAAGCAAAACCAGAACATGAGGAGACTGCAACAACCCCCCCCACCGCCCACGTTTGCTGTGGATCCCTGTGGATCCTGTCCCAGTAACATTTCCAGGCCCCGAATGGGGGACATGGGGAGCAGTCAGCACCTTCCCCGGAGGAGTCTGCAGAGGAGCATCGCTACGGCTGCTGAATTTTGCTGCCTGCTCCTAGTCCACAGAGCTGCCCCGCTGCCCAGAGCCCCCTGTCTGTGCCTCAGTTTCCCTGTGCGCTGCAGACGGCGACTTGGGCTCGGAGCGGCTGCTCCTTCCTGCAGCGCTTCGAACAGCGACGGCACCCGTGAAGCCGGGCGGTGGTGTTAATTCGGCCCAGGCCTGCCAGTAGCATTCAGAGCACTGATTTCCCAGTGATTAAATATTGATGATGTTTGTAAAAGCACTTTGTAATCCTGATAGGAGGCGGCACCCATACGGATGAGGAATTCCCACTATTTACAAGGCGCCGCACACACAACAAGGCTCTGCTTCCCCAAATTCCTTGCCACAGACCTGTGGCTCCCCCAGTTTCTGCCAGGGGCTTGCAGCAGTACTTTTCCTTAAAAAGTCTCAGCTTCAGGCATCAGACCTTTACCTGGTCTCAACCTTGGTGTTAACAGAGGGTTTCTCTGTGGCGGGGATCTCATACCCTCCTGGCTGCCTCGTGGAGGGGCGGGGGGGGGGGGCCCTCGCACACTGGAAACACCCAGGGGAGCAGGAAGATGCTCCTGACACAGAATAGCAAGGCTTGGAAGGGACCTCGGGAGATCATCTAGTCCAACCCTCCTGCTAAAGCACATCCATGCCCAGAGCCCTGCTGCCCAGCGCCTGGGGGGGGGGCCAAGGCGCCCCCCCCCCCCCCCCCCCGCCCCGTCACTGCACGGCAGCTGGTCCCCTGGTCAGAAATAGGGCCAGCCTCCCAGGGCTGCAGATATTTAATTAGCTGGATCTGTCATTTGCAGACCTTGCCGCTCTCCCTGGCCCCAGGGAGCAGCTGCCAGGCACGGAGGAGCCCTGGGAACAGGCAGAGCGGTGGCAGAATCGCTCCCAGCGCTGCCCAAGCACCTCTGGGATGCCTGCCCGGCACTGACACAGCCAGCTCTGCATCTTACCTCTGCTCTCCCCATCGTGGGCTGCTCCGTCCTCCTTGGCAGCCAGCTGAGACTGTGCCATCAGTGCCCCCGAGAGGGCCAGGAGCCCCGAGGTGCTGCTGACCCCGCTCAGGCTAGAAGGCTGCATGCTGGAGGGGTGGGGTGTCAGCGGGATGGGGGATGCGTGGTGGGAGAGGTGCTGAAGCTGCTGCTGCTGAAAGAGAAAGAGCAAATGGTCCTCGATCCAGGAGGAGGACAGCCTCAGCCAGCCATGCCCAGCACCCCGCGGTTTCCCGCACGAACTGCGATGCAAAGCGCAATGGGATGGGGCGCGAGGCCGGGACAAGGAGGGGAGCAGAGCTGTCGGGGCTGCGCAGTCCGGGTCGCATCGCCTGCCCCTGCCAGCCAGGCCACCTCGAGTACCTCCCTGCTGCAGACCTGATCCTAACACAGGGCAGATGAGCCCAAGCCGTGGCTCTACCCTGCTCTGCTCAGGGCGGCGGGGGCCAAGGAGCAGCCCAGAGGGCCATCCACCGCCTTTGGGACACGATGGCAAACCCTCTCACCGCAGGGGACCCAGCCCTGGGCTTACCAAAGACCTTGGCTTCCCCCATCGCTGCACGGCCAGGCAGCGGGACTCACCCCGACGATGCTGTTCAGTTCCCCCATGGTCACCTGCTTGGCCCGCTCCACAGCCTGCAGGACTTGCTGCTGGTGCTGGCAAGGAAAAGTACGGGGAGATCAGCCCGTGGCTCCTGGCCGGGGGACCACACAGCCCAGCACTGCCCCAGCAGCCGCACAACCCCCTCTCCTGGCCCTCCAGCCTGGGTACGGAGGGGTCGTCCCCCCCCCAAACCTCTCGTTATTCAGGCTGGACTCCAGTTTGCCCCTTCCCAAGGGCATGGAGAGAAGCCCAAGCAGTCCGGTGCACATCCACTGCCCCCTTCCCCCTTACCTCCTGCGTCAGAAAGGGTATAATCTGGGCGCAGATGGCACTCAGTCTCTTGACAATCTCTGCCTGAAAAAGGAAGCAGGTATCACGGCGGCCGGGAGGGCTCTGAGCCCCGTCCTGTCCCCTCCGGCAGAGGGGAGGGCAGCCAAGCACCCCGCAGCGCAAGCAGCCTCTGTGGTGGAGATAAACCCCCCCCTCCCCTCCTGCACACACCCCCCACCCAGCATAAATCCTCCTCCTGCCGCTGCGTCCCCGCTGGGATTCCCCAAACTGCTGCCAAGGGAGGACTCTGCCCAGGGCTGCGGGACCCTCCCAGGCTGTCAGGTTCCCCCCCCCCCCCCCCCCCCCCCCCCCCGGGGGGGGCCCCCCTCCCCAACCCCCCCCGCCGGGCCGCCCCCCCCCCCCCCCCCCCCGCCCAGGCACATGGGAGGGAACCCGATTCTTAAATCCCTCCGTGGATCCAGGCCAAGCCAAAGCTCCGAACTGTCAGTCCTTTTCGCAGACCAGCTGGTTTTGCTCAGCCCAAAACCCATCTTGGCTTTGCGGGCTGCGGCTCTCGCAGCCAGCGGGCAGGCTGGCAGGGAAGGGGAGCGCCGAGCCGCAGGCGCTGGCACCGGGCCACCGGCTTTGCTGCTTGCTCTCTCCCTCAGCATCGGACTCGAAGCCAGGGGAGAGCATGGGGGGGGTGTGTGTGTGTGTACAAAATCCACACAAATGAATCCAGGCCTCCGAATTCAAAGCCCTACGAGGAACCGACGGCGGAACCTGCTCTGCCATCCCCACCCCGGATGGAGAAGGGGCTCCGGCTCCCACCCCTGCCAAAGCACCAGGGCACCCAGCAGCTCTGCCCGCTCCTTCCAGAGCGGGGACAGAGGGACAGAGCACCCCGGGACCTGTCCCCTGCCCAGCAAACGGCCACGAGGAAACGCAGAGGACCCGGCGTGTCCTCTCAGCCTGCGGTTATAGACAGGTCTGCAGCCCGGCCGCGTCCCCAGCGGGGTAAGTGGCATTTCCCAAGGGAAGGGGCTGTGGTTTCCAGCCTGGGCTGCTCCAAAAGAAAACCAGCACCTCCCGGGAAAAACTTGATCCCCCCCTCCCCGACCCACTGCAAATCCACCCTGGCACTGGGGGAGGGATCGGCTGCTCTGAAGCGTTTTCTCATCTCCCATTTCTGACAATCCCTGACAGCATTGCGGAGAGGTCAAACCACGCACAAAGCCAGCAAAGAACAAAGGGAACCTTTACCTGCTTCCCTCGAAGGCTGCCCGCGCCCCAAGGAGCGTGCCCGCGCCCATCAGCACCCCCGGGTTGGCCACCAGTGCCCACGCAGGACCCCGGGAGCCAGAGACCACCCCCCTCCGCCAGACCCCTCCTGCCCAGGCAGAGCCAGGAGCCAGATCAGGGTGGGCCAGGGCTCCCAGCCACTTGGCCATTGCCTCCGTCACCCTGCATGGCTTGGGGCCACCCCTAGGTCCCGGTGCCATCCCTGGGTCCCTGTCACACCGGAGCTCGGAGCACGTGGGGATGGCAGGAACGTGCTTTCAGGCTCTGCTCCTCTCCCCGCTAACAAAAGGAGCAAACTCGGAGGGGCTGAGCCAGCTGGAGGAATATGGCAGTTGACTTGCCACTTTGTCAGGCATTGGTCCAAACTAATTTCCCTGGCAGAGCGCCCGTGATGACTAGATTGATAAATCTGAAGAGGGAAAGCAAATTAACACTGGAACAAAAGGGGAACCAGGGAAGGGTGAAAACACTCCTCTGGCTTCAGGAAAGGAACAGAGGATTAAAAAAAAAAAAAAAAAAAAAGAAAAGAAAAGAAAGACAATCCGTTTGCCTCTGGGCTCCACCTCCTGCTGTTTCCTCCATGCTCCCTCCTGTGTCTGGGGCCCTGGGGAACCGCTGCAGGGAGGTGGGTGTGCGGGGCTCACAGCCAGGCTCCGGGAGGTGCTTTGGGGGGGCAGGGAGGAGGCCCTGTCCCTGTCCCCTACCGGAACTCAGCGGCGCGCATCCTGACAACTGCGGACCCCCTCTGCAGGTCAGCCCCTCGCACCGAGCCACACTACACCCACCCCCCCCGTGCCATTACAGCCATACAGGGATGGGGGAGATGGTTTTCCAACCACGTCTCCATCCGTGGCTTCTTCCCCGCCATCCCCTGCCGCTGGCCCGGACCCCACCTCGCTTACCTGCTTGTGCATCTCAATGTTCAGCCCGTAGGACATCTCGTAGTACTGAGAGAAGAATCACAACACAGCCTGGTCAGGCGCTGCCCGGAGCAACTGGCCCGTGACCAGCCAGGGGCTCAGCAGCTAGCCCACCCCCGTGCCCCCCAGCCCAACGCCACCGCTGCTGCTGGGGGTCCCTGCTCCCCCCAGCCCATGAGAAAGAGCCGTGGGCCCAGGCTCGTGGCCACGAGCGTGGGGCAAAGGAGGGAGCAGCCCCGGTGTAGGCTGTTTAACACCCGTGATGATCAGGCTGCGCTTTCAGTGTTGGTTTAAGCCCGCGTAAGCCAGCCCTGTTGCCCTCCCCCCCCCCGCACCTCCTCCTGGCCTGGCCTGGCCCTTCCCACTCCTAACAGCCCCACTCCCTGGGGCAGTGCCCATCTACCCCCACGGGTGGCCGTACCTGCACAGAAGCAAAGATGACAGCAGCTTACACCTTTCACCAGTCACTAGTGACTCCGGCAGTGGTGACAGCAGCAGACCCCGTCCCCTCGCCCCTGAGGACAGGGGGAAAAGGGGGGACCAGAGGGCGTCCCTTCCTCCAGCAAAGCCCATTTCAAAGGTGGCAGCCCACCTCTGGGAATCCCTGAGCCTCCGGGATGTGGGAAGGGATCCCGGCTGGCGGGTGATAGGAACGTGCCCTACAAAGCCGATAAAGCCTCGTAGACCTCAGGGACGGGACTAACATCACCCAGTGGATGGGGGTTGCCCAAGTTTAGGTCTGTTTGCCTTTTGGGTGGCATAAGCTGGGTTCCCCCTTTCCCTAGAGGGGCCGGTAATGTCAGATGCTGAAGGAGAAGGAATACTGCTCCAGCTCTGCAGTTCCCATCCTCTTCCCTTCCTTCCAGCAGCTCTCCCCTGCTCCTGCCACCGCCTGGCTCCGGCTGGTGCCCGGGGGGGGGGGTCCCTGTCAGGGGTTATTAACCCCACACTGGCAGCTGCAGAGGGGTCCTGCTCTGCACCTTCTAAAGACACCTTCCCCTTCCACCCAAAACACTGCCCTTGGGGTATCACTTCCAAGACACCCCCCCACACACCTTGGGAGACAGGAAAGAGGGGGAGAACGCTCTTAAAAGGCCAAACAGAAAAAGGAAAAAAAAAAAAAAAAAGAAAATAAGAGAGCCAAAACCTATGGCACGATTCGTGGGCTCAAGCAGCACCGAGTGGCAGCAGACATCAGCAGAAGAGCCAGCCGTTGCTAGGAATAACAATTAACTCCTTCCTAACTCACGCACCCCCAGTCCCACCCCCCAGGCCAGGTATCCCCCCCCCGGCAGGGGTGGCTCGGGGAGGCCGCTGGCCCATTTGGCTGAGCGGAGCCCCAGAGCCTGGGACCTCACCGGAGGGTGGCAGCCAGGGATGCTCTGGGGGAGGCATGGGGACAGGGCAGGGGTAGCTCACCATGACATAATGTCTCTGCATCTCCGTCTTCTCGCTCACCAGCTTCTCACATTCCAGCTTCAGGCTGCAAAGGGGATGCAGAGTTTTCATTCACACCCCCCACCTCCTGCCCCATCCGCCCCGTTCCCCCTTCCCACCCCGTGACCTCAGCAAGCTCGGCACATCTCCCGCTCCTCTTGTGGGACCGTGGGGGTGTCACACACCCACCCCTAACTGGTGTTGCCATCCCTGGAGCACCTGAACCCCTGCAGCTCTGCTGCCCACACAGCCCCTGCTCCCCCCCGGACGGCCTATCGCACCCACCCAGTGCTCCGCTCCCACAGCGCTGCTGCCGCCCCCTCCGTGTCACCCTATTCCCAGCTCGGCTGGAGGACACAAACCACGGTTGGTCTCCCCCTTGAGACCCCCCCCTCAAGACCTGGCACCCCAATTCACAGCTTCATGCTACCCCTCAGCCTAGACCCCTCTCCCACCCTTCCCCAAGCACTCCTTTCACCGGGACCCCCGTCTCCATCTTCTCCTGCCCCAGGTCACCCCCTGCTCTGTGTCCCATCCTCCCCCCATGCCCGGACTCCCCCTCAATTCCCCATCACGTTCCCTTCTCCAGACGCTTGCTGCTGCCCGCAGCCCTGCCCCATCCCCAGCCACCTCCTGCCCCCTAAGCCACCTCCTCTCCCCACCTCCTGCCCTGCGCCCCCACATAAAAAAGGGGTCCCCCACCCGCCCCTCCTTTTCTGCCCCTGCAGCCCCGCTCCGCCGCCCCTCACCTGTGGTACTGAGCCTGCAGGAACTGAAATTCCTCCTTGATGCGGTCGCAGATTTCCAGGACCGAGAACTTGAAGGGCTGCCCGGGCTGGAGGGGGGTCTGGGGAGAGACGGCCTGGGTGGCGGCTGTGGCTCCGCCGCGCTGCCCTCGCCCAGCCCGTCCCGCCGGGCCCCCGCCAGCCCCGGTACTTACCGGGTGCCGTCCCTGCGGGAACATCCTGAGGGTCCGGGCCCCCGCCCCGGCCCCCCCGCTCCCCAGCCCCTGCTCCCCGCCCGTCTCCCCGCCCCCGGCGGGGGAGCTTCCCCCGCCGGGCTCCGGGGGTCCTCGGGGGTCCCTCGCCTCGACGCCGGCAGCAGGAGGGCGGCCGAGCCGCGGGGTCCGTGCGGAGGCGGCGGGGGCGCCGAGCGGCTCAGGTGGGGCGAAGCCGGCTGCAGTCGGGCGGGCGGGCAGGGGGGGCGGCCCGCCGGTCGCGGGGTCTCCGCTCGCCCCCCATGGGGGCCGGGGGGGCGGGGAGGAGGCGGGAGCGGGCGGGCGGGAGGTGCCGGTGGGGCCGCGGCGGTCCCCGGCTGGCGGAGCCGCCGCCTGGACCCGAGCACCCCGTCCGCCGGCGCCCGCTTAAGGTGGCGCGTCCCCGCAGGACGCGGGGGGCGCGGGGCCCTGCGGGGCTCGGGACGGCGGGGGAGAGCGGCTCCGTCACCCGCCCGGGCAGCACCGGAGCTCCCGACCCGCCGGCCGCGCCGGCTCCGTGCCCGCGGCGGCGCTGGGAGCCCGCCCCGATCACACGCTCCCACGACGGTGCCGGAGACCGAGGGGGTCCCGGGGAGGGGCCGGACCCAGAGCAGCGGCCCCGGGGCCGAACGGAACAACCCGAGAGGCGGCCGCCGACACCGCTGCCCCAGCCCTCAGCACCCACCGGAGCCCCGCTCGCATCCCCGGGCTCCTCTCTCGCCCCGGGACCGTCCCCCCCCACCCCGCACGGCCCCCAGCCCGGCCTCACTCGCACGGGCGGCGGCTCCGCGCTCCAGAGCCGCACAGAGCCTGGAGCGGAGCCGCGGCGGCAGCTCCCGGGGCCGGGAGCACCCCATTTCCCCGGAGCACCCCCGTCCCCCCGGGTGCACAGCCACCGCGCCCCCCACCCCCGCTCCGGGCGGACACGGCACCGGCCGCCGGCGGGGCAGCGCGAGGCCACCGAAAGCGCAAACGAAGGTGGCCTGACAGCGCCCGACCGAGCCGGGACCCCCGGGGGCTGCGGGCGCCCGGTGCGCAGGGACCCCCGGGGGGGCTGCGGGCCCCAGTGCGCAGGGACCCCCGGGGGGGGCTGCGGGCCCCAGTGCGCAGGGACGCCGGCTCACCGCCGGGCCGCCACGCTGCGGTCGTGCTCGCCCAGCCAGGGCTGAGCGCGGGGCTACAGAGAGCGCCACGCCGGGGACTCCCCCGGAACCGGCCCCTCGGCTGCCCGGGGCGGCGGGGAGAACCGGGCAGGAGAAGAGCCCCGCTGGGAGCGCACTCCCCGCAGCCGCGGCGACCCCGCTCCACCTTAACCACCCTCACGGCCCGCAGCGGCGGTGGCCGCACCTGCCATTGGCTGCCACTTAGGAAGCACCAGCCAATCGCCCTGCCCCGTTCCCACATGGGTTCGTGACGCCACATCTCAGGAAGGCCAATGAGAAGCGAGCGGTCCGCAGGAGCCCTGACGAGGGCGCCGCGGGGCACGCTGGGAGTTGTAGTTCGGCGCTTGCTGCGCCCCGCGCGGCGGCGGCCGCCCGGGGCCGCCCCGTCCCGCCCGCTGCCCGCCGGGGGCCCGGGGAGCCGGGGTTTGTCTCGCTCGGGCGGGCCCGGCCCAGAGCCTCGGGGCTGCCGGGGCTTCCGCCGCAGGCGGCGCGGGCGGGCGGACTACGCGGCCCACAAGGCCTTGCGGCGGCCGCCGGCTGCCACTCAAAGTAACGTGGGGCGGTGGAGGCCGGGGCGGAGCTGGCGCAGGGCGGGGGGGCCGCGACCCGAACGGGCCCGGAGTCGCCGCAGCCGGCGGGCTCAGCCTCCCTGGGGGCCCGGGGGGGGGGGGGGGGGCGGGGGGGGGGGGAAACCCCGGCGCCGCGGGGAGGAAGGAGGCCCCCGGCCGGTCCCAGGGCCGGGGCGGGCGGCTCTGCCGCGGGAGGTTCCGGTGGCTCCCGCAGAGCGGCGGCGGTGGGGGCCGGGCCGGGCCGTCCCGGCAGCTCCGCACCCACAGCGGCTGCGAGCCCAGCGCGCGGTTCTCGGGCGTCGCTGCGCCGTGAACCCGGGGGCGGCTGAGCCGGGGGCGTTCCCGCCCTGTGCGGCGGCGGCCCCCGCCCGGGGGGAGCGGCCCCTCGGCGGGGAGCGGAGCGCTGGGCTCGGTGCCCCCGGGGCGGGGAGTTTGGGTGCCCCCTCCACAGAGGGGCAGGCACGAGGAACGGCCGGCCCGCAGGCTCTGCCGGGGAGCAGCGCGGAGCCGGGAGCCGGTCCCGGCACCGGGGGAACGGGGCCCGCCCCAGCCCCTTGCCCACCGCCGCCACCCCCGGGTTCCCAGGCGCCTCCCGCCCCGGGGCCGAGGCCGGGGTCTTGGGGCCAAGGCCGGGGTCCTGACCCCGCTGCAAGCCCCGGGCTCCTTTCCCTCCCCAGCCGCCCGCCTGAGCCCGCCGAGCCCCCGCCGGCCCGAGCCCCCAGCCAGGCCACAGCCGGGGGGCATGGGGCAGCTCTGGGCACGGCCCCCAGCCCCGGGGGCCGCCCCCCCCCCCCCCCCCCCCCCCCCCCCCCCCCCGGTCCCTCCTCATCCACCAGCACCCTCCGGTCACCGCATTGGGGGGCGGTGAAGGGAGAGTGCGGAGCAATCCTTAAATATTGCAGGAGCCAGCTGTACCTGCGCACTGCACAGGCAGGCACAAGGTTAAATATTTAATGCCTCACATTTCATCCTAATCTTTTATTAATTGCATTATTTACTTGCTGCATACTAGCAGCGGCCAGGGCAGGGGCACCAGAGGAGCCCCCTCCTATCCCCACCCTGTGCCATCCCAGGGCGCCTGCTGCCACTGCCCTGTCCCCACCGTGCCCCCGGCAGGGGCTGGGGGCCATCCCATGGCAGTGGACAGGCTGGCCCCTGCCCCTCCAGCCCCAAATGGTCCCCAAGCTGGCCCCTCTCCAGCCTCTGCACCTTCCCCTTCCCCTTCCCTGGCCGTGGGTGTTCGCTGGGCAGACCCAGCGCCGCAGGCAGGGACAGCCGCTAGCCCACCACCTTGGCCCCAAAGCCCTTGAAAAGCCTTCCCTTCATGTAGGCAGCTGTAGGGGCTGTGTATGTCACACACCTGCGCTCATGCACGTACATATTTTAATCCAAATGTAAAGTTTCAGAGCATTTATTTTTGATTTGCTCGCCTCATTGGGGGAGTTGTTTGGGTTTTGGGTTTTTTTATTTAAGGAAAGTGGTTTTTTCAAAAGCGGGAAATATTTGAGCTCACGTTTCAAGGGAAGGAGAGACTGAGAAGCTGTTTTGTAGCATTTTTTCAAAACTCCTTACAAGAGATTCCCATTTTCAGTTTCTCTGCTTGCCTGTCTTGGAGAGTGACACAGGTAAACCTGGAGCAGGCAGCTCCGGGATGATGGATGTCACACACGTCTTCATCACCCTCCATTAATGATTGACGTGGGCCCTGGAGCAGGACAGCCTGTAACCCAGAGATTAATTTGCTTCAGCATGTGCTTGGACTGGGGCGAAAACAACCGCAGTTAACCCTTTGGACCCAGTCTGGCTGCAGCAGCAAAGGGAGCTGGGCCCACTCCTCCCTCCAGGCGTAGGGACGTGAGACGCAGGGCAGAGGACATGGCCAGGACCAGCCAGCAAAGCTGGGCTGCTGCCTGCTCAGCCAGGGGCCCAGCCACTTCCCACAGCAGCCATGCACTTGTGCCTGGTAGTGACAGTGCTTGGAAGAGCCCCAAAGGACGAGGGCATTTGAAATCCACGCCAGAATTGAGAGGCGAGTGCTGTAAACAGCAGTTCTGTTTATAACCAACAGAGAAACCAAACAAATCCGGGCTTTGGGACACTCAGGAGCTCCGTTTGAACCCAGATCCAAGCAAACCAGGTTGCTGCTGCTGGAATTACCCCGATGAGTTTATTTTTCAGCTCCCTGCACAGATGCCAGCCTGGGGCATGGGAACACAGGGGCTCCAGCCCTCGCCAGGAAGGGCAGCCCTGGCTCTATCCTGGCTCTGTGCTGGGGGGGGGGGTGAGTCGTTTCTCCCCCCATGCACCTTCTTTGCGCAGCCTTCCATACCCAACACATCTCCAGGGCATACGGTCAAGGGCAGAGGCCATCACGTTTCTCCGAGATGCCTGTGGGTGACATCCAAGGGGGCTGCTCCCATGGCGCAAAGCCGCTGTGTGTCCGGTTTTACAGGTGTATTTGCTGGCCTGGCAGGAGCCTGCTGGGGTTGGGAAGGGAGCTGGGGGCATGGCTGGGACCCAGCCCTGCCTCGGTCTCCTCAGGGTGGCTGGGGATGCCCCATCCTTTGCAGGCTGCTTCCCTGCCCCTGCCTCTTTGGGTCCACGCCGGTTCGGAGCCTGCTGGGTTTAAGCACATGGGCGAGCTCAGTCCTGGGTGGGCTTTCTGGCAGCCAGGTGGTGGGGGGTTTGCACACAGGGTTTTTGGGTCAGTAAGGCCATTATAGGGCAGAGGGAGCAGAACGGGGGTCACCAGATCTAGAAGGTTCAGATTTTCCCTCTGGGACTCAATCAATCAATTTGCCTGGCCTGCGGAAGCAGGGAGCAAAGATGACCACGAAGTTTTCAAACCATCCCGTTTTCAGCTTCTCACTTGCATACCTGAATGAGGAGCCTTGAATTCAGCAGAGCTGAGTTCCTGGCACCCTCAGACAACGTGAATTTCCCCGGGCACTTATACCAGCAGCTGGTGTAAACAGGGGCCTTATCCTGGCCGGGGTCTGCCCTGGAGTGAACACGAGCTGGGAAGGGAAAGGGACTGGCAGCAAGTCCACAAGAGCTGAGCCGAGGCTGTACTAGAAATCGAGGTTCTCCAGCTATGCTCCTGGGACCAAACTACAAGTCCCCATCCCTGTGACCCCAGCGCTGTCACCTGCTCTTTAAAGCCACGTGTCCCCAGAGCATCTGCAAGACAAACCACACGTGGGAGCTGGGGGGGGGTGGGGGTCTCTCCTGCCATGCCTGGGCAGGGCCCACGGCACATTGCAGAGCGGATACGCTCACACCCACGGCCCCTGCACTGCTGTGATCCCACCGTGCCAGGGACACCCCAGGGCTGTGGACTGGGGGGACGCCAGCAAGAGAGATGTGGGAGCCCTTAGAGCAACCCAGCAGCAGCTGATGGGTTCTTGTCTCTGGCGCTGCCTTCGATCTGGATGTTGGCTCCTGTTTGCACTTACCGGCTTTGAGTGGTTTTTAATTATTGATGCCTCTTTTAGCTTTTATCTCGTGCTCACTGCAGTCAGGAAGGGCTTGGCGTTCCTGCATTAGTGATGAATTGGGAAGGAGGCCCTGCTCCGCCGCGCTGCAAAGCATTCCTGGCTTGCAGGCTGTGCCATTGTTTCAAGCAAAGCTGCGCTGAAAAATGAGGAGGGTGGGAGCGGGAGGGGGACGTGGCGGAGGCAATTCCCGCTGCTGCCACCAAGGCGACAGGGATCTGGCCTATGGGAAAAGGCTGAAGGAGATGGATCGAGAGTCAAACAGGTGCCGAAACCTCCTTCACCCAGTGAAAAACTGGCGCCCACTCATCTCACCGAGGAGGAAAGATGCCATTTTTCTGACCCCACCCGTGGCAGGCGGGTGGAAGGGGAAGAGATGCGAGACAGCAGTTTTGCCAAGCCCCTGGCAGCCGCAAGCAGGAATCGATGTCAAACCTAGGCTAAACGCTGAGCTGCTCTGTGGTCAGGGCATGGGGTGCTGACGGACGGGGTCCTGCCCCTGCCCTCCGGGCTCGGCCAGCTCTCCACCTGCCGCGGCTGAAAGCTCCTTGGACAGTGCCTGGCACCAGGTTGCTCTATATCCCCCCTTAATGAGCCAGGGCTGTGCCAAGCTTTTCCAAGGATCCCAGTGCCAGGAGAGCTGGTGCTCAGCCCCCTCTGCTTGTGCCCCTCTTCCCACTCTTGTATCGTGACCTCTTGTGCACCGAGAGAAGTGGTTGCTCTGCCAGGAGCCAGCCGTAAAGCATCCCCGATCAGCAGAGCTCTGGAGGCCCCACATCGCCCACTTCTCACCAGTATTGAGCCTCTTCTGCCAGGGTGGGAGGGGGGCTCACGGCTCCGGTCCTGATGGAGGTTGCAAGGCAGCGCAGCCTGTTTGGAAGCAGGGAAGCTGTTTCCTCAAGTCTGCAGCTATTGCAAGTCATGAGGAAGGGTTTTTTTTTACCCTTTTTTTTTTTTGGCTGCTGCTATGGGTTAGATCTGAGCCCAAATCTGGCAAGGTGCCCTATGAAATGACTCCCTTCGGAGATCCAGAAGCAGATCCAGTGGTTGCAAACAGGGCCAGGCTGGAAGCATGGGGGAACTGCAGCGCTCCTTGCCTGTGGGACGGGATATCAGGGCGCCTCCCACCCCCAGGGAAAACACTTTGGGTGCAAAGCTTTGGGTTCGCTTCACGAATGGGTCGCTGGGGGGAAGAGGAGAGGAGCACAACGTTCAGCTGGGCATCTGCTGAGGGGTGCAGGAGATTTGGAGAGCCCAAAAGCTCTACCTCTACACTGTACAGTGGCTTAGACTCCTGCGGGAAGCACGGAGGCATCCACAGCCCAGGCAGGAGCAGCTCCCCGGCCCCAGCCTGCCGGCAGCCGAGGATGTTCAGCCAGCAGCCTCACGGTTTGTTCAACCCCTTGCCCACCGATCCGAGGCTGCTAATTAGCTCTAACAACAGGGACGGCTGTTCCTCTGAAATCGCCAGCCTGAAAACACCCCAGACCAATTTCACCTAAATCCTCCTCCCTTGGACATCCATCAGGAATAACATCCACTTATGGTGCTCCCTACCCCCAGGCTGAATTTGAACCAGTGACCTCGAGGTGAAAGCGCTTGAAAAGCCCCAGCCCTCCCCGCAGCCAGCGTGCTCCCAGCGGGGTTTTCAGCAGCAGTTACAGAGCAGATATGGTTTTAGCAACTGTCGCATCGCAGCAGCCCCTGGCCCTGAAGCTCTGTTGGCCTTTCACATCAGAAACCGGCTCGCTCAGCGCCACCGAGGCCCTCGGAGCAGCTGCAGGACCACGGGGTCAGACTGCAGCTAGCTATCGGCCGCGTTTCAGCCGGCTCCTGACCAGCAGCCCCAGTGCAGTGCAGGGGGGGGGGGGCAGGCGTTCGACCCCCCAAGGGTGCTGAGGTCAGGCCACCCCCTGCCACGCAGCACCAGCTCCGCACTCTGGGTCTGCCCCGCAGCGGCCGGCGGTGCCGGCTGCGCCAGGAGCATCGGGTCCTGCATGGGGGCCCCCTGGCTTGGCAGCGGACAGGGCTGAGACCCCCAGGCAGCCCTGCAGAGTTCAAAGACCACCACCGGAGCCGTGCTCCTCTGCAGACCCACCCAGGCCCTTGCAAGCCTGTGCCAGGAACCAGCCAACCCCTGGTTCGTGCTGGCGAGGCGTCACAAGCAGATAACGGGAGCGTTATCGAGCTCTTGCGCTTTGCCCGCACACTCTGGAACCCATCTGAGGCCACAGCACGGCTGTGCCAGGCCTGGCCAGCGCTCCCAGGACAGTGGGACACAGTGCTGAGCTGCACCCCAGTCCCTCCATCCCCCTCCTCTGCAGCAGGCTGGTCTGCATCCGAGGAAACCTGCCATGAGCAGCGCTGGAGAAGGGGCCGAGCGGAGCTGCAGCCCCGGCAGGCATTCGTGCAGCTCCGTGCACCTTTCCGCAAGCCTTGCAAGTCCTTTCCCTGGACCCACTACAGCAGACACAGCCCCAGCCTAAAGTGCTGCTGCTCTGGAGCCAGACCTGGTCCCAGGCCTGAGCCGGCTCAGCAAATCCCATTAAATCCCACCCATGGGCATTTAGCCTGAGCTTCTCCCAGCACCAGCAGGACAGAGGCACGGTGGCCGGTCTTCCCCTTCTGGCTCTTGCCAGGGTACCCATCTGCACCACCACAGTCCTCCAACACTCAGTAGGCAGCCAGGGGCACTGAGACGTGTCCCCCCCCCCAACAGTTTCCTTCCCAGGGGAAGGAAATTTTCCCATTGCAGCTGGCCTGGGAGATATGGAGGGGAAGATGTTATCAGGGCAGAGCATGCTCTGAAGCCAGAGGACAGCTCTAATTGTCGAGACCCAATTCCATTACAGCAATCTCAGCCCCAGGGCAACACAGGCCAGATTTTCCAGAGGGGTCAAGCGCCACAGAAGCAGCTTATCCTCCACACCCCCAGGAAAAATGAATCACGCCCACCGAGCAGACCTGTGGCAGCCTACAGGGACCATTCCTGTGCGTTACCAACCCACGCTGCTCCTGCTCCAGCGGAGAGCCGGTAGCCCTCGGTGGCACTTTGCTCTGACCCTCCTTCCTTTTCAGCTGGAGACCTCCCAGGTCCCTTTCACCACCGCCTGCTCTCACCTTGCTCTCCACTTCATTTGGCTTTGTCCGGGTGTTCGCCTTGTCCTGGCTCCAGCAGACTCCAGCCAACGCTGTGGTGGGGGCGCGCAGCTCTGCGCAGCCGCCTGCGTGGAGGGATCACATCCCAGAGTGGGGTGCAGGCAGGGAAGATGCTCCTTGGTCCTTGTTCTGCCAGCACCTGGGGAAGGCAAGAGCAAGGAGAGAAGCCAGAACCAGAAGTATCAGTGTTAACCCCCCTCCTGCTGGCTCACGGAGCAACCTCCAGAGAGGGGGGGCCCCCCCAGGAAGGGCAGCACATGGCACCAGGTAAGGCAGGGGCTGCTCTGGGACATGCTCACCTGGAGGAGGGGGGGCAGCTCTTGCAGACACCTCCCACAGCCCACTGGGAGCCATGGGGAAACTGAGGCAGAGTCCAAAGTTAGCCAGCAAAGCTACCTATTCCCGCCCACCGAGTTCCCTGTTGGGGTGTCTGTCTGTCTGAGGGTGTCTGTCTGTCTGTGTGTGGTGGGGTGGTGTCAGGAGAGGGAAGGAACTACCTTAAAGTCATCCCAAAGGCAGCAAGAAAGCAGGCAGCAAGTCATGGTTTTAACCAACCTTCTTATTTCTTTATTTGAAAGGCACAGCTTGTACGTCCTTGATACAGCATTTTCAGTTCCTCTTATTATAGGTCAAGTGATTAAACACAAAAAGCAAAACAAGATCTTCCTAAAGGACTATATACAAACACCAGATTATTATTTAATTTTATTGTTTTTTTTGTTCCATTTTTGTTGTTTTTTTGTTTTTTTGTTTTTTTTTTTTTTAGAAGACACGCTAGCGCACGGAGATAAGAACAGAGAAAGCTGCTGTATCCTCTACAGGGGGGCGGGGGCGCAGGGAGGGGGAGGACCAGGAAAGGCTCTCAGTCTGCCTGCCCCTCTGCCCAGCCGCCCGAGCCCCCCGAAACCGGGTGCTATGCCGAAGGGGAGCGGGTGGCAGAGGCTCCCCCTCCAGCCCTAGGCCAAGGAGCAGCCGAGGAGAAACCCCGGCGGCCGCAGCACGTCCGACTGCCGCGGGACTGGTTAAGAACAGGTACATGCAGAACAGCGAGGTGCCGGCCTGGTATTAGTGCAGGAGGGGCGCAGGGAGGATGGGGACAGAGCCAGGGCGATGCGACGAGATCAAGAGCGCTCGGGGAGGGAGGAGATGGTTTCAGGGCGGGGGTCCCAGCAGGGAGTTGTGCAGAAACTGTTAGGATCAAGGAGCATCTTTAAATACCAAGGGGGGGGGGGGGGGGGGGCGGGGGGGGGGGGGGGCCCCCCGGCCCCCGGGGGGGGGGGGGGCGGGGGGGGCAAGCGGCCCCAGAGCAGCCCAAGCCAGGCTCTGGCTCGGCTCTGCGACAGCGTGGGAACGGGGACAGGGATGCCAGGCTGGGCACAGGGGAGAGCACGATCGGCCACACGGTTACTGCGACGGCGCTTGCATTGCTGCAGAGCAGCCTGTCCGCTGGGATGGCGGCTGGGACATTCCCCAGGCACTGCTACCCATGGGAACAGGCCTGGCAAGCTGCCACCAAGCACAAGACCCCGCGATTCTGCTGCGCAGCAACTAGAGAGAGATACTGCATCTTGCATTAACCCACGCCCCCCACCCCCCAGACAGCCCCCTCCCCCTGGCCCCCTGTTCACTCTAATCCGATTTCTCCCCATCGTCATCTTGGTGAGCATCCCCATCGTGGCCGTTCTTGTCCTCCTTGGAGAGGTGAGCCTGGGAGCCCAAGGCTGAGAGTGAGAGGAGCCCGGTGCCGGCGCTGACAGCGGGGAGGGATGGGGGCTGGAGGCCCACAGGGAGCGGAGTCAGAGGCAGAGCGAGGGCTTGGAGCTGTGACAGCTGGTGAGCTTGAAGCTGCTGCTGTAGAGAATGATGGACAGACAGGAAGACAAGAGAAGGATATTGTCATTTTGAGTGCGCTTGGACCCCAAACCAAGGGCCTGGGCTGCCCAGACAGACTGTGCCAACAACCAAGCTTAAACCAGGGACCTCAGGGTCCTGAAGAGCACTGCAGCCTCAGGGAGGGAGGGCAGGGAAGGAGGGGCAGGGGGGAGGGAAAGAAAAGATACTCTAGAGTCCTCGGGCTGTGACAGCCTCAAGAGGACTCAATAGCATGTCCCCAGCACGACACACAGCCCCTTGCCCACAGGACATCTGGCCTCAGGCTCTGGCATGCTCCAGAGATGCGGTTAAAGCCCTCCCAACCTTGACCAAGAACAGATGGTGTTTTCATGTCAAGGAGCTGCTGTGGTTCCTGCTCAAAACCAAAGCTCCTCTCCTCGCGCCCTGCTGGGACAGAGCAGCAATCCACACTCCCCTGCAAACCCAGTCCCATGCCATAACAAGTCCCATGCCAGCAGGGCCAGCCCCGCGCTCACAGCCTCATCCCAGCAGGGCTGCACCACCGCAACGTGGAGCAGCCCGCTCCCAGCACACAGGACACATCCCCGGGTCACAACTCCCCTGGCCAGCTCTGTCTTGAAGGCCAAAGGCAGAGATTTCCCATCCCTCTGAACCCAAACGAAACATGCATCACGTACACGGATGATGGAGTTCAGTTCTGGCGCTGTAACCTGCTTGGCTCGTTCAATGGCTCCCAGGACTTGCTGCTGATGCTGGTGTGGCAAGAACAGAGGCATTGAGGGACATTTCTAGTATCGCAGGGATGGAGAACAGGGACCCAGCCCTGCTGGGTCCAACACACACACGTTATCTCAGTGGCTAGCACTGAGATGTCAGGGCACGGAGGCAGGCTGGTTAACCCCGCAGCTGGAAACACCTGCATGCACATCATTTGTGACAAGGACCTCACACCACCGAGGCCCATGGTAGCGAGGAGCAGGGAAGGAGACGCGCTGGCCTTATTCCAGTTCCTCCCCCCAGGGTAAGCAGGTCTGCTCTTACTCCCATCCTTGTCCTGCTCTGCACAGCCCCAGCGATCCTTGGCCAGAAGGGGCAATGCCTCTCACACTGCCTCCCCCTTTCCTACCCAGACCTGACACAAAACAAGACCCTCCAAACAAACAAAACAAGCCCTAAAATTGGAAGCTCTTGGGAAGCTCCCCACTCCTGGGGGCACAGCCCGGGTCCCAGCTGCAGCAGCTGGAAGATGCTGCTGTGGACGGTGGCCCAGCGCAGCTGCTCCAAACACAGGCAGGAAAAACAGCTGTATCGTGTACTTTAAAAAATAAAGAACAACTGTACTTGCTCATCTGAGCCTGTCCATTGCACTCCAGCAACTGGATTTTTTTTTTTCTTTCCCTCTTGGCAGCAGGACATGGCTGGGGAGGGGGAAGGGGTTGCATTAAGACGCAAAAGGTTTAGTTGTGGCTTAGTTATTAGGCAGCTCTGATCTGATCAGCAAGCCACTTTGTCTTCCCCAGGAACAGGTGGGTGGGGAAAAAACACAGCCTATCCCCCAGCCCCACAGCTAACCCAGACCAAGGAACAGCCTCCATCCTACAGCTACTCCAGACCAAAAACCCAGCCATGGGAACAGCTCTGGCGTTCAGCCTCTGCAGGGTTGTGTGGGGAGATGGACAGATACGGCACTAGAGGTGCTTCATCTTCCTCCTGCCTCGGGCAGCAACTCCAAGCCTTCCCAATTAATTTCTCAGGGGAGTGGGAGGAGCCCATCAACTGCATTAATTACTGAGGCAGAGGAACCAGATCTCAAGGAGGAGCCATATGGAGGTATTTTTTTAAATGCCCCCCTCCCCCAATTAGCCATCCGAAGCTCCCACCACCCGTGCAGAAGTGGCCAATGACTCGGGAATCACCGGTGGGAGAGAACAGAGCCCATCTTTGTCCACAGCTGCCAGCAAAGGGGACAGACAGACACATTAGCCACCGCACAGCACCTAAGGGGGCTGCTTGGAGACCTGCAGGCCAAACCTGTCTTGAAGGGCTCATCCCTATGCAGGGGCTGAGAACAAGCGATGAGGTGACCCAGACCAGGGGTGAGGAGCTGCCTGTACAGGGGGGGGGGCCCTGGCACCTCGCTGCCCTGCAGCAGGACGGGGGTCTCTGCTCCCCCCCCGCCAATGCACCCCCAAGCCAGAGTCAAGGCTGAGCTGGGGACTCACCTCTTGCGAAAGGTAGGGCAGGACCTGCGCACAAATCCCGTTTAGCCTCTTGACGATTTCAGCCTAGAAGGTGAACGGAGAGGAAAGGCATCAGGTTGGGACTGACTGACCTCAGCGCCAGCTGCCCAACTTTCCCCCTCCCCGGGCAGGGCCCCGAGTCCCTGAACGACCCTAAGAAAACACACTCCTCCTGGAAAGATGCTGGCAGTGTCCCAGTGCCATGGGGGGGGTCACCTAACCCCCAAGCCCCCCCACTACGTAGTTAAATGAATCAATGCTGCTGACTGCAGAGAGCAGATTTTCGATATTCTCTCCCCTCTCCAGGTCTCCGATATTAATTTAATGAAGTTGGGAGCAACCAGAGAGGAAACTTCTTATAGACCCAGGTGGGGACGTGTTGAATTGTATTTGCTATGTGGACACAGACAGACACACATGCTGCCACCACCAAGACCCCTGTTCTTTTCCGGAGACGGGCTGCTCAGCCTCCCCCTCCCCAAAGGCAAGCGTTCGCCTGCTGCCAGCCTCCCCGCGGCTGAGCTGCAGCACCGGGGCTATTTGGGGAGACCACAGGGACCGGGCAGCTTCTTCACTCGCCTCATGCAAGCGGGTGGCAAATTCTGGGGTGCTAAATGCTCTTCTCGTGGGAAAGAGTTTAGCTACCAGCAAATCACTTTCCAATGGAGTCAAAAGAAATACAGAGCCAAAGGGTTTAGGGACGCACCAAAACCAGCCAAGGGGGGCCCACCAGCACCACAGGGAAGCGGGCTAGGCTGGAGGACAGTTCATGGGACAGCAGTGAGAATTTGTGGCTCAGATCCTTTACCATGATGCAGGCTTTCCCAGGGAAGCCAGTCTTGTGGGCTTACCAACAAGGGCAATGGGATTGGAGCCACCAAGTGCCTCTGCGGGGAGCGGAATTGTGCTGAGAAGCTTATATCTGAGCCACAACATACACACAACTTTGTGACTGGAAGCCAGTGTTAGATAGAGTCAGGCTCAGAGGAGGCTCTTCTTGTTAACAGCACAGGTAATTAGCCACTGGGGATAATTAACAACTTAACCACCAGTGAGGGTAATGAACAAACTTACCCAGGCTGCAGCAGAGTCTCCATCACAAGCAGGCTTTCTTAGAAGGTCTGCCAACATATTGCCTAATGACAGCCCGAGAGAAGCGCTCTCTGGCCCGACTGCAGCAGGAGCCCAGCAGGAGCCAAAGGTGTTTTTCATGTCAGGGTGATCACAACAACCCTTCCCAGGTACTGGGGAAGGCAGCAAGGCCAGGGACCCACCTGGGGCCTGGGAGGAGGGTTTGGAGGGACCTGGGGTCATCTCCTGCCTTCCACCCCAGGGCTCGTGTCTGCTGACAGACTCTGAGCTGCAGCTCCACACCCTGCCTGCACTGCCTGGTCTGGTGCTTAAAGATGTGTTCAGGCCCTGGGGAGAAGCAGAGCGTGCCCGCAGCCCGGGGTGGGAGCGCTCAGTCCAGCACTGTGATCCTGAGAGGTGGGGGGATCCCAGCATTTCAAAGGCAGCTCCGACATTTTACAGGCTCATGGCATTTCTAGTTCCCAAAATACCACTGAAGCGACAGAGGGCAAAGCACAGCAGACAACCCACCCTCCACGGAAACTGGAGCACTTGGAAACGCCTTCCCCTTACCTGTTTGTGCATTTCAATATTCAGCCCGTAGGACATCTCGTAATACTGTAGAGCAGGGGAGAAGAGAACAAAAGAAATTGTAAGTCAAGTCTCCCCCAGATAAAGAGGTTCCATACAGCAGCGCTGGGAACTACTGCTGCTTTCCTAGCAAGGTCTTCTACAAAGGCTGGGCGACAATGGAAGGAGAGAACAGGCCAGCCCTAGGAAACAAAGACAGCAGGAGGCAAACACGGACCATCCCTACCTCTGAGGCAGAAGCACTGAGCCCAGGCACTCCCTTCCCACCCTGCTCCAGCCTCACGCTGCTGCAGATGGAGACATGGGAACTGGCCAACTGGGCCCCACACAACACCCCCCCCCCCCAGATGCCTTTTCGGCAGTCTGCATCAAGGTGAGAACGTGCAATGCTGCTTCAAACCTGGAAAAAGGCTCAGGGCTCCACAGGCTTCCATAGCCACGGCCAAAAGAGAGGCAGCCTGACTCTACAAACTTTGTCTGGCCAACATCCTAAAGCCCACATGGCCGCTTCAGCAGCAAATGGAAGATATCACAACTGGGCTTCATCTAGCGAGTACCACATCCAGCTGCACACAGCTCCAGCTGTTTGGGAAGAAGCTGCATGGACACCACCCCACCCCCCCAAAAAAAAGAAAATACCCAGAAAACCCCTGCACAGCAGCAACAGGCAGCTACAGAGCAATCTATCGGCAGGAGAAGCTAATTCCTGACCCCTGGAAGAAGCGGTTTTAAGGCTGATATTTGAGGGTTTAGAGATCTCCCTCAGCTTGCAAGCTGCAATCCTGAGTCCTCTGAAGGGAAAGAAAAATCCACATCTGCACTCATTTAATTCAAGGAGAAGATCACTGGCATTTTGGTACTGACACCACGAGACCGAGAAGCACACAGCTTGGTATCGCCATGATCGCAGTCTGCTCTAACGCCGCTGCTGGCTCTCGAGGCTTCTTTGCATTCTGAAGATCGAACAGGAAGCAGGAGCCCGACCCCCAAGCTGCTAATTGTGACTTATTCAAAAATTGGAGCAGCTGTAGCAGCTTTGCACATTCTCAGAAACCCTCCTCTTCGCTTCCCGTGACTCGCGGTGGTGGGGAGCGACAGCAGCTCTGTGCGACTCCAGCTCAGCCACGCAGACGAGACAGGAGCTGCTGTGCCTGCAAAGCCTCGAGCGCTGCACAACGAGCAATAGCCCTTCCCCTCTGCTGCCAGCGGTAACCTGAATCAATTCTGGTGACTGTCAGCATTAAGGGAAAAAAAAAAAATATATATATATCTCAGCCCCACCTGGAGATGAGAGTCTCCAAGCAGGCTGCAAAGCCCAGGAAGCAATCATTGCTCACTGAGACTGGGGCAGGCTTCCCCATTAATACACAAGGAAAGCTGTAACCTCTTCTCCTTGGCCCCAGCTCCAAGCAGACCTCGCTCCCCACAGCCTCCGAGCCTGGACACACCGGCAGTACTGGAGGATGGAGGGGCCAGCTCCCTCATTCCTGGTTTTGAAGTCCTAACTCTCCTCTGAAGAGCTGCTGTATTCATTTCTACACCTTATCTCTTCCTTACAGGGCAGGTGGCGCAGCTGGCCAGCGGGCACCACCCCACCTTTACAGACAGCATCACAACCTCCTGTTAACTCCTTGATAGGAAAGGAACACACCACGGCCTTGCCTGGCACCCCTCCCCTCTGCTACAAGGGCTCTTCCATGCGTGGGAAGACAGAGGCATTACCTGGCAGGCAAACCAGCACCCTGCCTACAAGAACATGGCTGGTTCCTGGCAGATTCCTCTTTAAAGAGTCAGGGCTAAGCTTGCTGCCTGCCTGCGGCACCGCATCGCACGCCTCTACCAGGCACTGCCCCGAGATTGGCACAGTTTGTGCCGGGACACACGCACCGGCGAGACGTGCTAGCGCTCTGCAGCGCGGCTGCGTGAGGCTGACGGGGTCACAAGGAGGTGCAGAGGGTTGAGCTCCCGCACAGCAGCTGGTTTCTGCTTCCAACTCGCACCAGACTTCTGGGGTTTCCCAGCTTCTCAACTTCCGAGCGCTGCTTCGCCTTTCACTGGCCACGACTCTCCCGGAGTCCCCAGATGCCTGCACACTGGCACCTTGCAGCTCCTTCTGGGTGCCTAAGAGCTGTCACATCCCCAGGGCACAGGGAGCAAGGACAAGTAGCCCGTCAGTGCCATCGCCACCCATCAGGCAGCCAGCCACCGGACCCATCCATCTCCTATGTCCAACAATTCTCTGCCATGTCCCTGCATTTCAACAACCCACTGCACGCAGACAACACAAAACATAAAAAAGCCCTGCTTTCAGAAGAGCCAATGCCCGCCTCACCTAGAAAGCTCCCGCTCCACGGGACAAAGGCTCCGTGCCAGGCAAAACCCAGGCACGGGCGCCTGCTCACCGCCGGAGTCCCCACCCGCGCCACCCACGTGCTCTCAGCTGCCAGGACCAGTCCTTACCATGACGTAGTGACGCTGCATCTCCGATTTCTCACTGGCTAGTTTGTCACATTCCAACTTCAAGCTGAAAAGCCAGAAAACAGTAAGAAAAACCACAAACAGGAGGTGAGGGAGTTGATGGCCACGGAGCAGCTGCTTCCTGCACGGCCCCATCCTGGCCAGGCTGCCTGCTCGGACTCAGACCGCTGTCCGGACTCCACCGGGCGGTCGGAGCTGGGCCACGCTGCGCTGGCACAGTGGCAACTGCAACAGAGCCTGCTCCCACCTTCCCAGCTGGAGTCCCACCAGCACAGGTTCAGGAGAAGCAGCACAAGGGTGTCCAGCTGGTGGACACCAACCTTCCCCCCCCCCCCCCCCCCCCGGCAAATCCTTTTGATGGGAAGCAGAAAGCTGGGCAGAAGCAGAGGTGGCCGCCCAGGGAGGGGTTTGCCTTTCCTCGGCTGATCACTGGCAGCTGGGGATGGTTCTAGCACGGGTCTGTCTGCAGCACTCAAAAGATGCTCCAATACAACTTCAAAACCAAAGCCAGATCCATTTCTGGACGGTGGGGGGAGGCCCAAGTGCAGTACATCCCTCCAGAAGAAAGGATTTTTTTCTCTCCCCTAGGTTCTTCACACCCTTCAGAGAAGGTGCCGTTGCTCCCTGCGTTTTACGAGACTCCAGCTCACCAGCCGAGCAATGCAGCCGGCCTGTGCTGCGGTTTTAGGTTTCAAACAAGAAACAGCTTCACCTACACAAAACCTGCTGCTTCTTGAGCAGATTAAGTCTGAGGGGGTGGAGTGGGGGGATAACCTCCCTTCCGACGGGCAAGCTTCTTGGGCTCCCCTACTCCCTTGCTGGCACTGCCTGGAGACATGGGAACAACCAGGCCACTTCCCAGCAGTTTCTCTGCCTGCTCCTGCCAGACCACCGCCACCGCCGGGCTGTGACCCGGGAGGGCAGACAGGGAAGCCACAGCTGGCACCCTGCAGCCTGCTGGGCCATGGCAGAAGGCATCACCTCCTCAATTTAACCCCGTAGCTTCACCTTTTATTTCAGACCTACGCACACACACACACAAAGCAACAGGCCGGCACAAGCCAGCTTTTGGGTCAGCAGAAGTATTTCCACACAGCCGCAGAAAAGCGGAAGCTTTTGGGTTTAAGTGCTCTGTGAAGCTTTCGCCGTCCAAGAATGGCAGCCAGCGAGAAGAACGGAGGAAAACTCCCAGCAAGACACGGGAGGCCTGGCAAGCCTCCGTGCGGTCTTGGCCGAGCAGCGCTCAGGTGAAAGACCTTGGCTGGAGAGGGAAGACGCGTGTTCCCCTCGCTGGGCTCCCAACTGGAGGTGACCCATCCCCTGCCTCAGGTCCTCCTCTAGCCAAGGGTGACCCAAGGCACACGACCAGGTCCCCTCCTTGGCGTTCCACGCAGCAAAGCAACGAAGCAGAAGAATCAGCGCGATTCCTGCACGTCGTGCCGCCGCCTGCCAGCCCAGCCCGGGCTGGGGAGCAGGAGCAGGCCCGGGCCGGGCCCGGCGGCGCACAGGAGCACCTACCTGTGGTACTGGGCCTGCAGGAGCTGGAACTCGTCCTTGATGCGGTCGCAGGAGTCGGAGGTCGTGAACTTCAGCTGCTGTGGCAGGTGAGAGGAGCCCTTGAACAACAGGAGACAGCGCCGGTCGCCGGGGGCAGGCAGGCAGCCTGCCCGTCCCACCCGCGCCGCTGCCCCGAGCCCGCCCCGCTCCCGCCGCCCCCGGGGCGCCTCGCCTGGCACCGGGGGCAGAGCCCCCGCAAAGGCGGGCAGGGCCCGGGGGCCGGCGGGGCACCCCCGAGGGCCGGCGCGCTCAGGCCCGGGACGCGCCCAAGGTCACCCGTGGGGGGTCGCTGCCGCCCGGGCCCTTCCCGGGTGCTGCCTCCGGCCCCGCCGCCCCTCGGCACCGGCAGCGGCCCGGGCGGCTCCGCGGTGGCGGGGCCCAGCCGGGCTCGCGGGGCCG
>JADKXX010009409.1:0-17837 GCA_017310255.1 Butorides virescens | reverse complement strand
CTCCTCACCTCCGGTGCCCCGGGCTGTCGGGTGTCGCTCCCCTGCCCCCGGGCCCCTCCTCGCCTCCGGTGCCCCGGCAGGACCCCAGGCTCAGCACCAGCTGCAGCCGAGATGTGGAGCGCAGCCCCAGGGGGACTGGGGCCGCCGAGGCGCAGCCGGCTGAGCCACCGCAGTGGTTCTTGGTGGAGGCCTTGGGCTTACCCTGCGCGGCGCTGGGCTACCTCTGGGACTGAAGGCTGGCAGGGGTTTGCAGGCCAGACCTCGGCACCTGCAGGCCCTGGCACCAGGTCGTGGGAGCGCTGGACAGTGCCGGGTCTCGCTGCACGATGAGGCTTCTCGCCTTTCCCGGCTCTCTTGCTTCGAAGAGCCTTGGCGTACCCAGGAAAGATAATTCCTGTGGCTCCTGGCGTTGCTTCTTTATTACATGGTGTTGGAAGGAAGGGGAAGCTCTGCTGTTGTTAATGAAGCCACCGCTCCAGTTTCTTACAGGTTCTTAAACCTGATGTGGACTGTGCTGGCAATGCAGGGAACGCCGTCAGATGTAGCTCATTTTCACATCCTTCCCCAAGCGGGAGAACAGGGTTTGTTTACACAGGGGTTTTGTTTTGCTTAATTTCAACCCTGCCTTTGCTGAGCGCAAGGGAAGGCAAAGGCAAGGGAATTCACCTGCAACTGCCCCCAAACAAACCTCCCATCTCCAAACAATGGAGAATTCTGCTCTGGATGCAAACTTGGGTCCTAAAGCTGCTGCCTGAGGAGCAGACCCTGCAGATCGTGTCCTGGGGGATCGACTGTATCCCCGTGGAGATCAGAGAGGTGGGGAATCTGGCCACAGACTTTATTGCTGGAAGGACTTTGTTGCCATGGGGCCTCTTGAAAGCCACACACGCAAATGTGGCTGAGCTGAGGTGGGATCAGGTTCTTGGAAGCCAGCCTGAGAATAACAGGCCGGAATACGGCTGGCGTGTGCGAGCGCGCAGGGAGCTTTCAGCAATTTCAGATGCTGCTCTGTGTCTATCTTTAAAAATCAGTACATTTTCTGATTAAAAATAAAACGCTACGCGTCATGACTCCAGCAATGCGGGCTGGGCTGTTGTGGTATTTATTTTTAAAGAGAACAATATAGCAGCTGAGTTATTGTGACACCTCCTGCATATTGTGCAGTAGCTTTTTCACTTCAACATCTCCATATTAGTGAAAACTGTGACAGCTCCATGCCAAGGATTATTAATAGTGCAGGCAGGCTTTATGTCCCTGCAGAATAAGGGTTGGAAAGCAGGGTAGACAGTCTTCCCCCAGCTGATCCTGGTTCCCTTTAGTACATGTACAGAAGCTGAGCCACCCTGGCTCGGGCTTTGCACAAGGGCAGAGAGGCGCAGTTTGTAACGGGCGAGGGCGGGAGACCGGACGAGGTCACCGCTGCCTCCTTGCAAAGCCTCTCCGCTGAGCTCTACCTTCAGTGGGAGGCACTGGAGCAAGTCTGGAGCGTGTCTCGTTCCCTGCCAGGCTTGTCACCTCGCTGCCATGTCGGGGAAGGAAGGGACAATGGGATGTGATTCAGGAACGCAGTGCCTGGGTTGAGAGCTTTGCCATCCCTGGCCCCCAGCGCAGAACGGACTGGCCTTGCCAGTCCCCGCTCTACTATGGGAACGAGGTATCTATTATAGAGGTGATTATGTTAAGTGCAGAAGAAGCGTGCAGCATGCAAATGCCATACTTTAAATCACGTGTTGAAAATCAGGGGCTGTGGGCTCTCTCCTGTGCTCTGCAGCGGGCGTGCTGGTGCAAGGCCCACCACTCTGAGCCCACACATGTGGCCACCGAGAAGCTCCTGGGCTGGGCCAGCTCATCCCCTGGGGAGCACCGGAGCTTGGGATCCTCTTGCACGGCTGCTGCTTGCAAGGTTTGCACCATTCAGACCGCTCCTGCTTCGGTTTGCAGGAGGGCTCCCGTGTTGTTCTAAGAAGTTACTCCTTTTAGTTAAAAAAATCCTTTGAGCACCTCCGTGGGTCACGAGGCTCATGTTTGCTGCTAGTTTGGAAGAACAGGTTATGTGTATTCCTGCAAAGACCTAAACCACAATGTCCACTGCCCCATGCAACGCGTTGTACATGCATATAAGCAGAGATGGCCCCAGCAGGTTGTTTCTCCCATTTTACAGACTCTGCCCACGTTAGGGATGCTAAAGGATGATCTGGTGTGCTGGCCCTGCAGAGCAGTTGCTGTCTGTTCGTATCTTCCCATCCAGAATATTACAGGGGTTGGTCATGATGTGGAGCAGGACAAAGTTTGGGAAGAGGTCTCCAGAGTGAATGTCTTGCCTCATCAGTCCCCTCAGCTAAGACGAGGAGGGCAGCCAGGGCCAAAGGAGCGTTCTTCACCCACTGGTGGCTGCCTTTTAGCACAGCTATGTACACACTTGGGAATATCTGCCTGCCTGCCAAGCCTGGTAGCATCTCTACTCTCCTTTTCCAGCTCACCCCTTCATTGCTTGTCTACATACTATAATTTCTTCTTTAACTTGAATGACATTTTTTCTGGTTGAAATAAAGCAGCAAAGTTGTCACATAGCAAGCTGAAGCAACAGGTATTCCTAATGATGGCACTGCCAAAGCCATGAAGCGTTTGTCCTTGACACAAACGGGACGGGGCTCTTCCTGGGGTTGATGGACTTCTTTAAACAACAATAGTAATTACAAGAGCTCGCAGTTGCTCCCTTCCGAGCGGGAAATGAAATGTTCCTTTATTGGTTCTTATGTTGGCTACAAAATGTTCCATTTCATCTTTTTTTTTTTAATCTCCTTACTTTCTTCCAGGAAACACACTAATTTATGGCATAATCTTGGCAAATCCCAATCCCGGGGAACACAAACTCGCCTGTGCCTGGTAAATGACTCTTTAATGGGCTGGTCTCCAGCCGGGCAATGTATCTGCATCTGAAGGAGGAATTACAGCTTGGCCCAAGCAGTGGGCCTGCGTGGGTTGGCAGGGGTGACTATGGCCTGGGCATGGCAGCAGAACAAGTGGAGGAGATTGCCTTAAACTGCCCCTGGTGACAGGAGGGGATTCCCACAGCCCCCCTCTGACCTGGCTCAGGAAATGAGGGGTTTTCCAGTGCAGGAAGGGAGCTCTGAGCATGCACGTAGGGGCTCCCCAAGAACCAAAACTTGTCTGCTGCAAGGCTGGCAATGTTGGAAAGCTGCAGCTGAAGTGGATGGATTCCCCCCGCTCCCCCAACACCTTGGTCAGGAGCAGGGTCATGCCAGCCTCCCACTGCACCCAGGGCTGGGTTGGGGTTAGTCTGAGCTTGCAGGTGAGTTTCCAGGGAGCTTGTCTGCTCCTAGGGAAGCTGGACCACCCTTTGGAGGGGCCACAGAGGGCAGATGGCTTGGCTGCTGATGTTGACAGCTTGGTTGAGGGGCTGGCACTGCACGTGGCGTGAGAGGCTGGCAAAGGGGTCTCCAGGCTGGGGCGACCAGGACAGAGGGGCTGGAGGAGCCACTTGCGCCTCTCCCGTGGCACCCTGCTTGGCATCAGCCTCCCAGGGAGGAAGGTGCCGTACCTGCCTTTAGCATCGCTGTAAGGCACTGCGGTATGGGTGGAGATCTCGTGGTGATCTCGTGGTACGCCTGCTGGCCTCATGCCTGCCCCCAGCCGCGTGCCCTCAGGTTGTACCACATGGTGTCCACGCTGAGCTTTGCCTTTTGCCATGTCCTGAGCTCGCTCAAGCTTGTGGTCTTGTCTGGCCGGAGGGCAGGAGCAGTCTCTGGCTCAGACCCGGTGCAGGACTGGACCTCTCCCGTGCCTCCATGCTGGTCTCCTGCCTGCAGAGGCTGGAGGGATGATCCTACCATCACTCCCACTTCCCGTGACATGTGTGTCTGGGGACATCCTCGCTTGCCAGGTCCCCTGGCCACTGGCGCTGGAGCCTGGTTACCCAGGGACCGGGAGTTTATATTTAGCATTGCTAATGGAGCAATAGGCTGTCCCAGTCCCTGGCCCCGGCAGGAAGGGTCCATACAGGGATGTCCTAATGAGACCAGAGCAGCTTCCTCTTCGTTCCTAAAAGGAGCAGGCTAACAAAGCTACCAAAAATAAATCTGTTTAATAAAGAGCCTTTGTAAATTATTCAGATATTATATCCCACTCCAGCACTGGTTCAAGGAGAGAGGCTGTACAGACACTTTATTCTCTGAAGCTCTGGACACAAAGTGGGAGTCATGCTGTCATTGCAATGGAAATGTTGGCTCTAAGATCTTGCTTTTACTCCGAGAATACCGTCTCTTTTACCTGGAACTAAAGAGGAAGAAATAAAAAAGGCACAGCAGCAATCTGGGCCCTGAGACAAGGAAGGTTTCTTCTTCCACCACCCCCAGCCTCGGGACCACTCTGGAGTCCCAATACCTCAAGCCGACCACATACACACATGCTTTGCAGGATCGAGTCTGAGAAATCCGGGGTTCCCTGGGCAGTGCATGCCTCAGCGTGGTGTGGACAGGACCTCGCTGGAGGTGGTGTGGTTTAGCCGGTGGCTCCTCCTTCGCTTCTCAGTTGTGGTTTGAATGCTGTGGACTCTTTCCAGTAGAAACATTACTGAGACCCACCGAACTCATTAAACTCCAGCTGCCACCCATACACCAGCTGCTAACAAATCCCAGTCCCTCTCCAGGATGTGAAGCCTGGCTTTGCAGCGTGCCACCCCCCACTGCCACCCCATATTCAGACATCTGTGAGGCATTTGATAAGGTACAGCGGTTGGCAGCTTGCGGGCTATTGCCCATGCCATGCTGCTGGTGCTCACAGGCTTCTCCCTTTCCATCCTCCCCGTTTTCCCAACCATCACCAGGGCCAGCGAGGTGGTGGGGCTGGCTCCTGCTGCTCCCAGCCCTGCAGCGTGGCTCTGGCCGGGGCTGGCCCAGAGGAGCTGCCTGCTTCTGCTCCCCGGCAGCTCTGCCAGGTTCATGCCTGACCTTGACGGCTTGCGCGCAGCGGCAAAAACCCTTGTGCAAAGTTTCCCCGCTGACTTTAATGTGGAACCACGTGGTTTCCAGTGCTTTGAAGCTGCGGGGGCTAATTTTGTGTTTTGCTTCAGCCTCTCAGGACTACATTTAGGTTTCTCTTTCTGTGGTTCCTTGCACCCTGCCATCAGCAGTTTGCTGTTGCAGGCAGTCAGCAGGGACCGCGTGTGGGAAGGGGGAGCATCTCGTGGGGCGCAAGGAGAGGTGCTTGAGATGAGGGAGGCATTTTCATGGAGCGTGTCTCGGCCAGGATTCCTCGGGTGGGCTGCTGGTGGGCCATTCTCACGCATGTCGTGACATAGCTCTGCTCTCCCAGAGCGGAGGTCGCGTGCTCCCCTCTCCGCCCGCTGCTGTGATGGGCCGCTCATTGCCCGTCACCCAGGTCAAACCCCCGTGGGGACATCAGGGACCTGCAGGATGCTGGCAGCATCCCCAAGGGGCCAGAGCAGAGGCTGGGGTACTGGCACCGGGCTCCCCCATTTCTGTGCTGCCTGACAGCCCCTCGCCTGCCCCTGTCCCTTCCCTCTCCCGGGAGCCGCCGTGATGCAGCCGCTCGGACGCCGCTGCGGCACCGTGGCTGCCGCTGCCTGCTTTGCTGCCAGCGCTGACGGCTGGCGTGGAGGCAGATCTCATGGCCGAGGGCCTGGGGACCAGGCTGGCTGTGCAGCCCCTACGGTACAGCCCCCCCTTTTGCCACCCACCCTCCGCAGCCCCGTCTCCCTGCCCGGCTTGGCCGAGGGAGGCGAGAGGCACTGGGGCAGTCACGGTGCTGGGGACAACCGGAGGAGGAGGCGCTGGGCCCCGGCTCCCTGCCACATCCAGGCCAGCTCCTGTGGGACCTGAGGCCGTGCTGTCCCTTATCACCCCTCTTATCACGGGGATTATTGGCTTTTTATATTAAACTTTCTCCAGATAGCATAACGCAATCTACCAGACGCCTGGCAAGGGCTTGGCAGGCCCGGGAGTGATTTATAAGCAATCTGTCTCTGCGGTCTCTCTTTCACATATGGGCTGTTTCCTCCTCTCCTTCGCCACCTCCCAGCTCTCCCCGCTGCCGCCGCTATCAGCCACGCAAATCTCCCCGCTGCTGCAAAGGGCTGGAATGAGCCACGGGGCCACCCCACGGAGGACGGGGTCCCCCACGCTGCCCCCACCACAGCCAGCAGCCACCTTTGCCCACCTCTGGGGCTGCTGGGCACAGGGCCTTTGGGTGAGAGACGTCCTTATGACACTGGGGGTGACACCGATGCCATGGCCATGGGGTCAGGAGGCTGCACCCCCGGGGGGGTCTCTTTGGCCCCCCGGGCCCGCCCCCCCCCCCCCATTGTGTTTCTCACATCTTGCTTTGAAATGTCTGCTGCTGGCCCCTGCCAGGGACCGACACCGAGCCCCTGGTCCAATCCTGCCCTCTGCAGTCACCCACAGCCTCCTCTGCTCTGCCAGGCCTGCAGGCAGCAAAACCCCTCCATTACAATTCTGACTTAAACACCGTCCTGGGCATTGACACGAGGGTGCAGGCAGGCTCCCAATTTAGTCACTGACACCTTCCTCAAGCCTTTCAATACCTAAAGGGGGCCTATAGAAAAGATGGGGAAAATCTTTTTTAGTAGGGCCAGCTGTGTTAGGACAAGGGGTAATGGTTTTAAACTAAATCAGGGTAGGTTTAGGCTAGATATAAGGAAAAAATTCTTTACAATGAGGGTGGTAAACCACTGGAACAGGTTGCCCAGAGAGGTGGTGGAGGCCCCATCCCTGGAAACATTCAAGGCCAGGTTGGATGGGGCTCTGAGCAGCCTGATCTGGTTAGCAGTGTCCCTGCTGACTGCAGGGGGGTTGGACTCGATGACCTCTAGTGGTCCCTTCCAACCCAAAACATTCTATGATTCTATGATTCTATGATTCTATGATTCTAATAACTTGAAGCTGCCTGCAACCCCCAAAGCTGGGCTGGTTCCTGCGGCCGGTCCCACTGCACCCACCACAGCACCCCTGCCTGGCTGAGGAGGGGAAACCAGCAGGGTCCTGCAGGCAGCCTGGGCCGAGTTGCAGGGTCCCAGCTCATCGGCTGCTCTGCCCACTGCACCCCTTGGCAGATGAGGTTCAACAAGGCCAAGTGCAAGGTCCTGCCCCTGGGTCGGGGTAACCCCCAGTATCCATACAGGCTGGGGGAAGAAAGGATGGAGAGCAGCCCTGCCCAGAGGGACTTGGGGGTGCTGGGGGATGAAAAGCTGGCCATGAGCCGGCCATGGGCGCTGGCAGCCCAGAAGCCAACCCTGCCCTGGGCTGCATCAGGAGAAGCGTGGCCAGCGGCGAGGGAGGGGATTGTGCCCCTCTGCTCTGCTCTGGGGAGACCCCCCCTGGAGCCCTGCGTCCAGCTCGGGAGCCCTCAGCACCAGGAGGACATGGACCTGTTGGAGCGGGGCCAGAGGAGGGCTACTAAAATGATCCGAGGGGCTACTAAAATGATCTGAGGGCTGGAGCCCCTCTGCTATGGGGCCAGGCTGGGGGAGTTGGGGGTGTTCAGCCTGGAGAAGAGGAGGCTGCGGGCAGAGCTGAGTGCGGCCGGTCAGGGCTTCAAGGGGGCCCAGAGGAAAGGGGGGGGACAAGCTTTTTAGTAGGGCCAGCTGTGACAGGACAAGGGGGGATGGCTTTAAACTGAAGCAGGGTAGGTTTAGACTGGATCTAAGGAAGAAATTCTTTACAATGAGGGTGGTGAGGCACTGGGAGGGGTTGCCCAGAGAGGGGGTGGAGGCCCCATCCCTGGGACCATCCCAGGTCAGGTTGGATGGGGCTGTGAGCAACCTGATGTGGTTCAAGGTGTCCCTGCTCCTGCAGGGGGGTTGGGCTGGGTGACCTCTAGGGGTCCCTTCCCACCCAAAACATTCGATGATTCTATGATTCTACGATTTCACTGCGATTCCCCTGCCAAAGCCTGTGCCCGGCAGAGGGGTCAGAGCTGGAGCTCAGCAGCTAGGGCCAGCACGGGCTGGGGTGGCTTTGTGGGTTCATTCTTTGTCTTCAACTCCAGGGCGCAGCCGATATCCCAGGGAGCCGGCAGAGAGCACGTGCTGCTCTCTCAGTGCTCTGGCAGTACTTGTGCACGGCGTTGGGACAGCCTGGGGTGACCCGCTGGTGTCTCCTTCCCTGCCCCTAAAGGTGCTCATCTGCCCCACATCCCCAGCCCAGCCTGCGTGCTGCCCAACGCTCTCTTCCCCCCAATTTAAATGGCAGTGACCGAGAGCTGGGGGTCCTGGGCAGCACAGGCTTGCGGGGAGGTGAGGAAGGCTATGGCAGCCAGCAGCGCGGCACTGCCCGCTCCACGGCCATGGCCTTGGCAGTGCACTCGCCAGATGCCACTCTGCAGTGCTGCCCCTCGCCCCCATCGCTGCCCAGCCCTGACCACTCTGTCCCCTGGGATGCTCCTGATGGGACACAGCAGAGCCCCAGCAGCTCAGCTCCTGCACGGGGCAGCAGAAGTGCTTGTTCTGCACCATACCCCCGCATTACTATGCTCTTTTCTCAGGGAAACTTGTCTTGCTGCTTGCCCTCAGAGGTGAAAATGAACCTCATCCCAAATTCCCCGCCTACACCAAGAATAAAAATGAGAAACTGCTCCATGGATGGGCACAGGTCCCAGCCAGGGATGGCCTGTGGGCAGAAAGGGTCTCTCTCCAAGGAAGAACCTTGGTTTAGCAGCTTTACAGCTGGTAAAACATTTCCACCCTCTTTGATCCTGTATTATCAGTGACTTGGAATAATTGGGTTCCATTCCTCACGGTGGCTGTCCCTCACTTCTGCTGTGGCCTGTGTTTTGCTGCAGACTGATTAGGGGTAATTATCACCCTTTTTACCAGCCAAAGTGCAAGGCACAGTTCACACTCCTTGCAGGAAGCAGGAAAAGGATTTTGCAGCTGAGGCGTGATGAGGAAGCACATGGCAAGGATGCCTGGAACTGCCAGGGCCGCAACAGCATCAAGCTCCGGAGAAGGGCTTAGCGCCGGGTGGCGTCTCCTGAGGCATTTGGGGGGAGATAAACAGGAAATCTGAAGCTGTAACGTGGTCGGGAGGTGATCCTTTGACCACGAGGAGGCTCCTGGGCTGATTAGTTTCCAGAAGCAGGATTTGAACCCCTCTGCATACAAAACGCAGACTGAACCCGATGGAGGGAGCGATCAGCAGGGGCTGGAATGGGCAAAGGAGCGGCTTCTGGACCAGGCCCTCTGCGGGCAGTCCCAAGGACTCTCATCTCTCTCCTCCGTTTCCCTTGCTGGACAAAGGGAGTAATGAGATACCAATTCTAAGGTCAAAGGGATCATCCAGGCTTTCCTCCTGCCTAATGTGAGGCAGATAATCTCTCCCCTGTATCACATTCCTCCTGCCCCTGTGGCAGGATCAGTGCTCATCTACTGCATGGGATCTCCGTCAAACGAATATTTGCAACAATTTCTGAGATTTGCAGAGGGAAGACGGAGTACTACACCCTTAAGTGTCTTCCTGCACCCAGCTAGTTCAGCAGCGCTGCGTTCCAGGTAGGGAGAACATTTCTTCCTAATCTCAATTTATGGCAAACACTGAAGCATGAGGCTGGATCGATTGCACGAGAAGATTGTGTCTTAGTAACTCGTGTGAACGCTGCAGCAGCTGTGCTAATTCATCGTGCCTTTATTTATGAAATCTATGTGCAGGTTGAGCGCAATTAAATGCTGTGCTTTGGGATCCTAGGGGATGAAAGGATCGCTGTAAATGTAGGTTTGTTATCCTGATTTACCGTGCACTGAGCCCACCCACAACAGCCATGACAGATCAGATGTGAAACATAAGGTTTAAAAAACTGTAATCCAGCAATTGCTGTCACAAGCTGCATTTGTCAGCGTGTTTGATCTGGGTGCCTTTCCCCCTCTTTTCGGAGAACTCGAGGCTCCTTGAGGCATCTTCCTCTGACAGGCAATTGAAGAGCTTGTAAAAATAATTTTGGGGGAGGCTGAAATATTTGACACCTGCTCTGCAGTAATAACACCTGGCATGCTCAGGCTTTAGGAAGAGACCTTACACACCTTGCAGGTACTTATTAAGTACCTCCTCTGGCCTCCTGGGCAGCACTTGCAGACTGGGACCTGCAGCACAGGGAAGGAGATGAAGGAGCTGATGCTGGGGGAGTCCGGGCTCATGCAAGGTTGGCAACTCTTGTCATGATTTCCCTCCTTTAAAGGTGCTTTTATTTGTCAAGCTATATATTGCTTTCCTTTTCTTTACTTTACTATAAGAGGCATGCTGGCATGTGATGGGAACTGCTGACTGTGCACTGGCTGGGAGGGGGCTCAAGAGTGGCAGGGGCCCGATCCTGACCTGAAACACCAGGGTCAGGAAGGGAAGGAGTTGTTAAAGGGGTGGAGCGGGCTGGCAGCATCTCTGCGGGCCTGTGGCTTGCTGGTGCCCTCCTGTGGGAGGCGAGGCTGGTGGGGGGTGCTCTGCGCTCCTTGCAGCGTGCTGGGGGCTGATGGGTCTGGATGCGTGCCCAGGGCTGGAGGTGGTGCTGGGGAGGCTGAGGTAAGGGTGCCATGGGTGAAGGGGTGCGCTCAGGATGAGGTGCTGTGAGATGAGCCTAGCTATGGCCTGCTGGCCCATGTGGGTGTCTGGCACGAGCTGAACTGACCCGGTTTGTCCATGGCTCTTGGTAGGCACTGCTGGACCACCCCCTGGCTGCAGGTCCTAGTGGCCCTGTTCTCTTCCCCGTTGGAAAACATGCCTGGCTTTCTGTTGGCCCCTGGCTTCCCCTGGATCTCTGTAATGGCTCTGCCTCTGTCCTCCTCAGATCAGAGAGCCCTCTCAGTGCCTGGGTTGTGCCCTCAGGAGTGCCAGTTCTGCTGGCATGAACCAGAACGTGCCACCGATGCACGAAAAGTCCTCAGCATTACAGACATGATGCAAAGGCCCTGGTATTTTCTAATGCAGCCTTGCAGTTGCAGCCTGCCCCACAGCAAGCACTGGGCATGCAGCTGCCTCCCAGAGGAACCTGTGTCCACGTTCAGGGTAGTGACAGCAGAGAGTTTGGGGAGGAAGGGATGCACTTGCCTTTCTGCGTGCTTCGAATGTCGTTGCAGATTAAGTAAGCAGGGCGTTTGACACAGCAAGGTCGCACATCATGCTGTCAGTCTGCCCAAAGGGAAGGGCTGAACACTGGAGTAACTCTTGCCCCACGACAGTGGGAACTTGCTGTTACTCCTTCAAGGACTTGGGCAGCTCCCAGGATGCTGGCAAGGGATGTGGGTGAAGAGCAGACGGGCCAAAGAGGAGTCAGGGTGGAGGGCAAAAGCAGGCAGAGGAGAGGGGAAGTCCAAGGAGCAGTGGTGAACCTCTGTGAGAAGGGGAGAACTCAGGGTGGGAGTCCCAGGCCCAGTGTTTACAGCTGGGGAGGGAATGAGCTTTGGTTGTTTTTTTTTTTAAAAAAAAAAAAAAAAAAAAGAAAATTAATCCCACGCAGTAACTGAAATGGTGTAGGTGACCCTTTCACCACTAAGCCTGCAGATTATGGTCACTGGGTCTCCAGGCTGGATGGGAAGCACACCCTGGCCCTTAACTGTGAGCTCATTTTAAAAATACAAGTATGAGAACTAGCTCAAGAGTCTTCCCAAGCACCCGGGTAGGAATTGTTTTGCCTTGCTTTGTGCCTTCAGCACCTGCATGCACCAGGAACTCAACTGTCCCAGTCCTCACCAGGCAGTTTGGGGGCTGGTCTGCCAGGCCCCCTGGGGCTGACCTGCCTGCATGCCCTGGCTGGTGGCACAGCTCTGCTGCGTGCATGAAGGATGCTCGCTTCAATCCCTTCTCCTTGCTCTGTTCCAGAGACTACTCCACTGGTCCTGGGCGCTCATTAGTGCTGATGAGAGCTCAGGGTAGTGTCTAATTGATGCCACCCCTTCCCAAGACGGCATGAGGGAAATGCTGCTGTGCAGGTGTGGGCAGGAAACCTTGAAAGGGATGAAAAAGGAAGGGAGAAGGTGTGAGGCTACAGAAACACTTGGGAGGGGCTTTAAAGTTGGGGTTTTTTTTTTAATGGAAAATGGTGAACAGCACGAAGCCTAGATCAGAGGATTGTTGTGTCCTGTCTGGTTCCTCTCACCACCCAGCTTTAACGAGAGCCTTCTATCCTAGCACAGGGCCCAGCAGGTAGCAAAGCTCTGCTGTGCAATTCAGAAGGTATTTTGCCTCAGACCTGCGGCATGGGGCTGGGGGCAGCTCATCAAACTGCCTGGCTGGAAGGTGAATCTGTGAACGGGGTGAGCTGGGTACCGGCTCTGGAACGCTGCACGGGGGGCTTTGGGGAGAGCACAAGGGGGGGCTATGGGGAGAGCATATGGGGGGCTATGGGGAGAGCACATGGGGGGCTATGGGGAGAGCATATGGGGGGCTATGGGGAGAGCACATGGCTGGCACCGGGTACCCAGGCACCGGGTACCCAGTCCCTGCCAGCGCCTGCCGCTCTGTGGGTAACGCCTGACCCAAGGAAAACTGTCCTGGGGTGCCTGCGATACAGGGATGGGGCTCGGTCCGGCTGAGTCGATTTGCCCCCCCCCCCTTCCCGCCCCCGTTGCTGCCACCCCGCTTCTGGAGGGCTCGGGGCTGACGGCCGGTCGGGGAGCTGCCTCTGCGGGCGGAGGAGCGGAGCTGGGGCTCCCGGGCCGGTGGCTGCGCGGCCCCGGGTGCTGGCGAGCGGCGAGGGCGGGGGGGGGAGCCCGGCAGCGGGACTCCTGCCGGGGGAGGCTCCGCTCCGCTCCGCTGCTGCCCTCTGCCGAGCGGGGCCCCTCCGTCACCCGTGGGAGCCGCCGCCCCGCCCGGCCCCTCGTCCCCCCCCCCCGCCCCCGCCGCTCCCCGGGCAGCGCCGCGCTCCGCCCCGGTGCGATGGCCCCGGCCCCCGCGGGGGACCCGAGGCGCGGCGGCGGTGAAGCAGCGGCCGCCGGGGGCCTGTTCTGGGGGGGGGGGGGGGGGGGGGGGCTGCCTGGGGACAAGGGGCTTCGCTTCGGGTCTGACGCTGAACCCAAGCGCTTGCGTCAGCTGCTGCGTTTCTGCTGGGAGGCTGGAAGCGCCCGGGGGGCTGCTCCTGGCAAAGGCTGCGTGGCGGTAACGCATCGGCTGCCTGGGCTTTCTCATCTCCAGGGGAGCGTGGCCAGCAGGGCGAGGGAGGTTCTCCTCCCCCTCTGCTCTGCCCTGGGGAGACCCCACCTGGAGCACTGGGTCCAGTTCTGGGCTCCCCAGTTCAAGAAAGATGAGGAACTCCTGGAGAGAGTCCAGAGGAGGGCAACAAGGATGATGGGGGGACTGGAGCATCTCCCCTAGGAGGAAAGGCTGAGGGAGATGGGCTTGTTCAGCCTGGAGAAGAGAAGGCTGAGAGGGGACCTCATCAATACATGCAAATATCTTAAGGGTGGAAGTCACGAGGACGGAGCCAGACTCTTTGCAGTGGTGTCCAGCGACAGGACAAGGGGCAATGGGTACAAACTGAAACAGAAGAGGTTTCAGTTGAATATGAGGAAAAACTTCATTACTCTGAGGGTGACGGAGGCCTGGAACAGGCTGCCCAGGGGGGCTATGGAGTCTCCTTCTCTGGAGATATTCAAAGCCCGCCTGGACGAAGTCCTGTGTAACATGCTCTAGGAGAACCTGCTTGAGCAGGAGGGTTGGACTAGATGATCTCCCAAGGTCCCTTCCTACCCTTGCAATTCTGTGATCTCTTACAGACCACCTCTCCGCTTTCTCCTCCTCCCCTTTGCTCCCTGACAATGTTCCCCCTTTTTGTTCTGACCTTGCTGTGCACTCTTGAGCCACTCTCCTTTCCTTCAGACTACTAGGAGACAGCTACCAGCGCCTGCTCGTCATCCCCCTGCGCCCTCCCATCCCGCTTCTTGGGGAGGGGTAGCCCTCATGCACTTGGACACCTCCTGGCTTGGGAAATGAGGTGCTAGCTCAGCTCCGTGGGATTCTCAGTTCCTGGAGAAACACTGAGGAGCGAAACCCCGCGTTGCATTTTCCCAACAGCTAGAAGGTATAGGATGTTGACTGGCAGCAGGACGCTTCCAGCCGACAGAAAATGCCACCCCAAAGTTGGGGGGGGGGGAATCCATGTCCCTGCACCACTTCTGTGGCTGAAAGCTCATCTGAGAGGTGAATCGTAGCAACTAGTCCTTTCCAACAGCTGAAGGAAATGGTTGTTCAACTTAGAAAATAATTGCAAAGGAGATGTAATCAGGGTCCTGATTCAGCAAAGTATGCGCTGAAAGGGGCATGTGCTTGGCTTCCAGAATATCCCTGTGTGTATGTGTGCAGCTGAACTGGGGATCCTGTGCTCGGAGCATCTGGTTCTTGCATTAAGATGGGAGCAGTTCTCGTCGTCTGGTTGCAATGAAAATTTTCCTCAATTAAATTGTTGACCAAGCAGCTGCAGCAAAATGCAGCTGGGTTGTCCCTGCTCCCCTCTGCTCTCAAGCATCTGGAACTCAAAAGCACCCAAGAAATGGGGCCAGAAGGGAGAAAGAGAATGGGATATTGAGATGAACACCTGAGATTACAGACACAGCAACCCAGGTGGGGCAGGGAAACAGAGGCTGGGGCTTAGGGAATTGCACAGCACCCTGGTGACAAAGCTGAGGGAAATCCCAGGTCTCCTGTTTTCTGGGTGAGCCCTCTGAGCACTGAAACTTTAACATTAGGCCAGAAAGGGAAGGAGCAGACAGACTATTGTTGCTTGGAGACCAGCAGTTCTGTCATTCTTAAATCGATTATTTGATCAGGATTTATCAGAACTGCTGTCTGCCAGCAGGAACCAAGCAAGTGGTCCAGAGGATGGATGCAAATGTTGTTACTCGTTTTCTTCTGGCAAGCTGTGAAAGTTTCTTCAGGATCTTCTGGCCTTTAGATTTTGATCCTGCTCAGGGGAAGGTAACCAAAGCAATAGCCTCTGGCATTGTAGCACCTTGTGGTTCCAAGCAGCCTAGCAATCCTAACTAGGTAACTCTTTGGCACGCTCCGAAGACACAGCACCTGTCTTGCACTCGCAGCCTGAGGACATGCAGAGAGGTTAAGTGACTTGCCTAAAGTCAGAGCAGCGTTGTAGGGGTTATAGGAACCGAAGTGTTCCTGCCTCCTTGTGCACCATCCATGGATGGAGTTCCGAAAGGCAGGAGGTCATACTGGGCAGCCCACCGTGGCTTTGATGCTGAATGTCCTAAGCATCTCTCTCTGTAGAACAATTTTTGGCTGCCAAAGCAGAATGACTACACTTCCTTCACCAGAGATCAGTAATGAGGGAGTAACAGACCTTTCTCAGCTGTTGGGCATCTGGAAGAGAAAGTAAGAGAACCTAAGAATGGGAAGTGAGTATTGATGCTGTGAAAGGCCAAACTGGAGAAAAGAAAAGGTAGAATCTTCTTTGAATTGAGTCCAAGAGCTCACGGGAATAGCACAGGTATAAGAGGAGCAGGTGGAATTTAAATGGAAAACAGAACCTGTTGTTTGCGAGTATCTCGTGTTTGTCTTGGCCAGACTGCCATGCGGTAGGGACTGGCAAGCCACAGCACAAGCCAGGCAGGTAATGAAGACGATGGGTATGTAACAGCTCTGTCGTGGCTTTTTGGACCTTCAAAAAGATTGGTTACATACAGTCTTCGAGGCAGAGCAGGCTGGGAAAGGTGTGGGAACACACTGCAAGCAGATAGAATGGGCCGTGTTGGAGATGGGTGTCCTTAGGGACCAACACCAGCAGAAGCACCTGCAAAAAGAACAAGAGACTGAGTGAACTGAGGGGTTAGGGAAGTTGAAAGTGAGACAAAGAAACAACACCAGATGGAGCAAGAGAAACCAAGGCAAGAAGGGGGAGAGGAAGGTGGGAAGAGTTCTCCTTTGGAAAGTTAAATGTGCATCTGTTTACCTTGCCACATGGAGCATGCAGAGGTCTTGCTTTGCCTACTCCCCTCCTCCTGGGAGGAAAGATCTGAAATGAGAGGCAGCACTTGCAGATCCATAGGGCTGGGATGGAGGTGGCCCTGCTGAATCAGGATACATGACCATCCCAGTACAGCTCATAACAGCTGGAGCCCTGGCACCTAAAAGGAAGGTGGGAGCTGCGTGTGGATTTTGGCAGCATTGGCTACTGCATGATCTGGCCACGGAAAAGAGAAAGAGGATCTTCTGAATTTCCAGAATTCTTTCTTTCTGTATGGAGGACTATGGAGAGGAGAACACGTGGCTGGCTGCAGCACCCAGGCACTGGGTACCCAGTCCCTGTCGGTGCTCACAGCTCTGTGGGTAACACCTGACCCAAGGAAAACTGTCCTGGGGTGTCTGCGAAACAGGGCTGGGGCTCAGGCGGTCTGAGTCGATCCCCCACCTCCAGTTGCTGCTACCCCTCTTCTGGAGGGCTGAGGGGTGAGCAGTGGTGGGGAAGCTGCCCCTGTGGAGCGGGGCTGGGGGGTCCCAAGCAGCCGTGCAAGGCAGGGTGGTGGGTGTGCAGCCATGGGCACTTGTGAGTGGTGTGTGCATGGGATGGGTCCAGGGGGCAGGCATTCTGCTGGGGGCAGGCTCCTACCAGGCATGAGGGGATGGCTGAGAGATCAAGCTCCACTGGCAGCAGAAGGATGAAGGTGTGGCTGTCGCTTGGATGGGGATGAAGGTGAAGGTGTGGCTGTCGCTTGGATGGGGTGCATCAGGCTGCCAGCTGGGGTACCTGTTACAGGGCAACAGGAACCCGGTAAGAAGCAATGGGGAAAGCGGGGTGAGGTCAGCTGTGAGACCCGTCCGGAGGGATGCAGAGCAAGTGAGGACTCAAGAGGTGGTGGCCAGAGAGCTTGGCCAACAGGCTCTGCCCCCGTCTGGCTCCGTTCTGGTGGGGCAGCCAGGAGACGGCAGCAGCCAGGGCCTGGGAGCGCCCGGCCTGGCACTTCTCTGCCTCATTTTTTTTTTTCTCCTCTGCATCGAGGACTGCCGCAGCCGTGGGCGGCAGAGGGAGGCCGGGCTGTCTGGGTCTGCGGGGCCTACAGCTGAGGCGGGCCCGCCCCCGAGCAGGGCCAGGCCTGGCTGGCTCCGTCGAGGCGGCGCAGGGCACCTCCGGGCGGCGGGTGGGCCCCGAGGGCTGTGGGAAGTGCCGCAACGCCCAGGGCCGCGGGCCCGCCCCGCGCCGCCGTCCTAGCGGCCACCGCGGCCCTAACGGCTCGGCGGGGCCAGGCCGCGGGCCCGCGGCGAGCGGGAGGGCGGGGCGGGGCGGCGCCAGCTCCGCGCTCGGCCGCGACGAGGCCCCCCCCCGTCGCGACACGCTCCCCACCGCGCCGGTCGCCCCCTCGCCCCGGCCCGCCCCACGATGGGCGCCCCGGTCCGCCACCGTCCCACAATGCCCGGCGGCTCCGCCCCGCTCTGGGAACGCGCGTCCGAGCGCCCTCCCACCCCACCGGCCAACCAAACTTGCGCTCCCGTTGGCCGCGCCGCCCCGCCCCGCCGGTGCGGCCCCCGCCCCGCCGCGCGCCGCGCTCTCCCACTGGCGCGGGCGGCTGTCAGTCAGCGCTTGTTTTCGGCGGTAGCGGGTTGGGTTGCGCTGGCTCGGCGCTGGCTCGGCGGGGCCGTGCGAGGAGGGAGCGGCGGGCGGCGCAGCCGGGCGAGGGCAGCGCGCTGAGGGGGGCGGCGGCGGCGGCGGCGGCGCTAGGCCCGGCCGCAGGAGTCGGGGCCGAGGCCGAGGCCGGGGCCGGGCCGGGCCGGCGCCGCGGAGGGAGGGTGGGGTGGGGAGGGAAGGGGGTGCCGGGCGCGGGGCCGGGGCGGGCTCCCGGCCGTGCGGAGGAC